>JAPKLY010000991.1:52721-84778 GCA_026898435.1 Prunella vulgaris
ACACATTCAAAAATCGAAATTTGTACCTTTGTCCATTGTAACTTGTTGCGGGCGTTCACATGGGCACGCACACGGGTTCAAACCATCCCTTCTCCGTCGGCGCACTCGTCTCTTCCTTCTCTTGCGCGCGGTTTTTGCTTTGAAATGGGGTGGGGTGAATTTGCAAATCCATCATAAAATATTATGAGGTATTGTGAAGTCTATTTACAAATAAAATAATTATTTATAAAAAATATGTTTTTTTTTTTCAGAAAATATTGTGGGGGTATTGTAAAGTTTTACGAATAAAATAATCATTTATAAAAAGTATGTTTTTTGTTTTTGTTTACGTAAACATATTACTACCTCCGTTCCGAAACTACTTTCATAGTAGTCCCGGGCACGTGAAACAAGAAAAAGTAAGTATGTGAGTGTAAAGTTAAATAATAAAATAAGAAAAAGTGTGTTTTGTTGACTTTTGTGAGTGAAAAAAGTTTCCTTTTTAAATGTGTGAAAGAAGAGTTGGGACGTCCAAATAAGAAAAGTGTGAAAGTAGTTTTGGGACAGAGGGTGTTATAGTTGTATACTTGTATTGACGGACAATTCTGCAGCTATAAAAATATCATTTCCCGCTAATTTCAGATTCTCACTTTTCAAACTCTCTCTCACACACACACAAATTACGTGCGTCCCCAATATACTTGAAATTGAGTCCTGCTTTGCAATTGAGGTGTTAATGGCAGAGGTTTAATATCGTAATTCCTGCAGAACAAAAGGTTGAGATCAAGCTGATCGCTGTCAGCCGGTGATAAATTGTGCGGAACTTTGCTCTGCAAAAGTAAGGTCCAAATGCCGAACATAAGAGTATGCGCACTGTTCAGACCTCTGAATTCGAAGGAGAAATCCGATCATGGTGATTCCATGAGCTTTCGCGGAATTGATCCTGAATCTTTCGTATTTAAGGTAAATTAGTTGTTATCTGTTCCGTTTCTGCCTTCGTATGTTTACACAATTGTATACAGTGAAGTAATGGCTACTTAGCTCCGAAACGATTCGTTTTTCCCCACATACACACACGCAACCAAACTCATCTCCTATATGGTTAAGTATGCAGCTAGAACTGTGGAACGCAACATTAAATAATGATAATCACGAAGTAGAATTTCCGATAGTTTTTTCAATAAAAAATGCTAGAATTTCTGAAAATAACATGACTAATTGATCTCCAGATCATACTCAGTACTATGTGGAGAGGACCAGTCCTGCATATACTCGAACTTAGATAATTCATTATCTTCTTTTGCCGATTGGTGTTATTCAAATGTTACAGTTCTGTATGGATATTGTAGTTATCTGTAATGTTATTTTATGAATATAATATAATAAATATGGATTTATGGCTGTATTTAAATGATCCACAATTTGTACAGTTAGATGTTCATACGGATATGGCAGATAACTTAATAAAAATTGTGAAAATTGCTAGTGTTGATTTTAAAAAAGAAGAAGAGGAACAATCTTTCAAAAAGAAGAAGAAAAGAGTCCGTTGGGTGTCTAACATGTCTAAATTGATCCATGGCAGGACGAGAAGGAAGAGGAAATCAAGTTCTGCTTTGACAGAGTATTCTTCCAAGGATCGGAACAAGCTGACATATATCAATTCCTTGCTTTGCCTATTGTAGAAGGTAATATCTGAATTATTGCAAAGAGTTTTCTCTTCCATTTCAACTGTCCTTGACATAGTTTCTGTGCCATAGGTGTTATCAGTGGAATGAATGGGGCAATTATTACATATGGACAGGTATACTTCGTACTTAATCTGGGAAATTTTATTGATTAATCTGGGAACGTTTACTATCCATATATATGGTGGAGCATACTGCGGAAGAAAGAGCTCCACTGTATAAATTTTAATACACCTAAAACTTTACCAGTAATGGTTCCATACAATTTTATTAAGTACGTATTGTTCTGCTGAAAATGTAATAACTATGTCAAAACCAATCAAATTATATCTAGAGAAGTGGAATAGTAACAGCAATAATACTGAACTTGAGAATTTTACCAGAAACCAGCAGAAGGACAAAGCATACTGCACTTCACTTGCGTCCTTTTGAACTTTATTCTGTCTTGGCATGATGAATCAAAACTGATCTGCTTCTTCCTTTTGTGATTACTAAAATGACACTGGCCTGATATTAGATACTAAACTAGGGAACATACTATTTTGTCTGTCTAGTTGGGTGCATGTTATTAGTTTCTCTTAAGAATTATTATTCAATTGCTGAGATGAGAATCTATACTTTATGCATTAAAGGCCTAAACAATTTCATGACGATCCTTAATACTGTTTGAAGGTATAAGAAAGTACTTTTTGCTTTTGTTTGTGTGTTGCCAACATGCGAAACTCATTCCCTACCCTTTATGTTCATCATAAACAAACGAATTCTTGTTGAGTGGTGAAGTGGGAAGGCTCATTCTTTTGTTAATCCTTTTACTAAACTTGTCAATATCTTGATCTCATATTACCCATCTTATAAATATTTTTTGCCACTCTTACCAGACAGGAGCTGGGAAGACTTACAGTATGCAGGTAGTATAATGACAGTTTTGACGAATTCTTTTATATGCAGTGTTCACTCTATTACCTTTTTTTATACCTTCCTTTTCTTTTTCCTTAGGGACCAAGCATCATAGAGTGCGATGAAAAACAGAAGGGTTTACTACCTAGAGTGGTGGATGGGCTTTTTACTGCTATTAGACTTTCAGATGATATGATAAAGTATACAATCAAACTTTCAATGGTACAAAATCTCAATTGAACAATTTCTCCAAGAATTTCATGTTTTCAGTTCATGTTAATCATGACTTTCTTACCTTTTCTGAATGATGCTTGCAGGTAGAAATATATATGGAGAGAGTAAGGTTGGCATTTCGTAATAAAGCATAAGATATTGTGCATTTCCTGCCATCCTGAAGTTGAGTGTTGACTACATTGGGGAAATCAGCATTCACTCTGAGTTAATTGTTATTTTTTGATTGCTTAGGGACCTTTTTGATCTATCAAAAGACAATTTACAGATCAAGGAGAACAAAATGCAGGGAAAATTTGTGAATGGAGTTACAGAGGTAGTTATCAGCTCCTGCTTCCTGCTCCTAACTGTGTTAGCCTTTCTCCAGTATTTGATAGGAGTACACATGAATGTCAGAACAGTTTCCTTCTTTGATTGTTTTGGTATTTTAATACATTTGTTTAAATGTTTGGTTTTCAGAAACGTAATCACATTCATGTAATTCTGTTGTGTAGGATCAGAATGAGTTCCATATATTTACTATGTACAAGGATCATGATCAAATTATCAAGTAATATTATAATAACCACTCCAAATTAATTTTCTGAGGAACAGGATGAGCCATGAGTGGCGATTATACACTATTTTCCAATAGAAAAATAAGAGCTGTTGAGAACTTGCTGTTTGCTGGAGTTTCCTCCATTTTCATTGCACATACTCCCTTATTTGATTCTAATTTTCAAATTCTTCACCATCTACTTTCCAGATTTCCATCTCAAATTCTGCAGAGGCATTGCAAAGTCTTTCTGTAAGACAAAAATTCCCCCCTCATTTGCTACAATCTTCATTAATGTTGTTTTACAGCCGAAACACTTTAACATTTTGCAGACTGGCATAGCAAACAGAGCTGTGGGAGAAACTCGTATCCTTACCTTCATAGACTTTATTTGATTCTTATAAGCCTAAATAAGTGGTTGTACGCTTCTATCCGCGTTTTGTAAATTTGACATATGTAGATATGAATGTGGCCAGCAGCAGGAGTCACTGCATATATGTATTCACCATCCAGCAGGAACTCAAGAAGGAGAAAAGGTAACTTCTTCCCAATAATTTCCAGTGCTAAAATGAAAATTTGAAAAGTTTATGACATACTTTGAGCATTTAACAGCTTCAGAAAGTTGATCCTTGTGGACCTAGCCGGGTCTGAGAAAGCAGAGAAAACTGGAGCTGAAGGCAAAGCCCTTGAAGAAGCCAAAACTATTAACAAATCATTGTCAGCACTGGGGAATGTAATAAATGCATTAAGTTCACTAGGGAAGGGCAGTCACATCCCATATCGTGATTCTAAACTTACACGGATCCTACAGGATGCTCTAGTAAGTTCTTCGTATTAACTTCATTTTATTGGTGGAATGTACAAATTTATAATTCAACATAAATTTACCTGGTACATCACAGGGAGGAAACTCCCTTACTGCTCTACTTTGTTGCTGCTCTCCTAGTTCCTTGAATGCATCAGAGAGCCTCTCGACCCTCCGGTTTGGTGCAAGGTATGCAAATATGCTTCTAATGTTTTCTGGTTTTAGTTAGCATTGCAGTTTCTTACGAAAATTTATTTGGATCATGATGTAGAGTATATCATAAGTATGATGAACTTGTGTAATAAAGTATATTTTGTTAATAGAAATTGTAAACTTTGACACTGACTGTATCACCCATCAAATTTGTTACAAAACTATCATAAGCAAGGTTGATGGGTGGCAATTTTGTTACTTCCACGACTGAGTTAGGGACGTCGACATTACACTTTTGCACGTCGGAGATTATCTAAAACAAATCAATAGTTTAAAAGTTTGGACATTACGACATTTATGGGCCTCCAACATAAATTGTTACACTGGCAACTCTGTCATTAAACTATAATTAAAAAGTTAATGATGACAATTTTGTTTACTTCTAGCCTAAGCTAGGGACTTGGATATTACATGTATTTATACTTCAAGGATTATTCCAAAAATACACTTTAAGGTCTAGATATTACACTTTTTGATACTTTAGTGACTTTTAAAATGGACAATACATTTTGTATCATTGTCACCAACCAAACTCTTTTACTGTTTATATTTGCTTCTTTCAATTTTTGGTGGTAACTCCTTTGTAACAATGCATGGTATGTATGCTTGTTTTGAAGAAAAAAAGGCAAAGGCCTTACCTTTTCACTTTGTTGATTAGAGCGAAGCACATTAAGGCAACACCACATTTTACTCCTAAACAAGAAGAAGGCACCAGCGTTCCCGTTGCCATGGCTTCGATAAAAAATGAGTCTGCTGAAAGAATATTAAAAAAGGTAGCATTTATATATGTTCCAAATCTTGATCTCTTGAATTGTTTTTTTATCATTTCTGATCTTTTTTCTTTTAATTAATTAGCTGGGTGAAAGTATGAAACAAGAAGATGTACTACTACTCGAGCAGTTATTCACTCTAGAAGGCATTCTCTTCGATCCCAGCTCGATGGAACAACTCGAGCTGGCTTACGTAGACGTTACATCACGAACAATCTCTTCGCTCCATAAAGCTGTTGAGGAGCTTATGACAACAAATGACGAGGTAACACCTACAATCTCATTCTCATCTCCATTATTTTGATTGATCAGATGTGTTGAAATTTTTCAAAGAAAAGCTCTCTAAGTCCTAAGAATAGTTCTCCTATGAAACTTTAAGAAATTGATATCATTGCATGTGCCCATTGCCATTGATACCATAACATGATTTTCAATCTATAAATCCAGAGTATAAATTTCATGAAATTTCTTCATGGGAAATTTTTTGAAATCGTAACAATAGGCATCTAGTTTTAATTTCACGTTTTATAAATATTTTCACAGCTTAAAAGGGAGAATCAGGTGCTTAGAAGGTTCCATAGAAAGGTGCTGAAAAGAGCAACTAGTACATTGTTGTTTTCCGGTGTCGTTTTGGCCATGCTCTACGTTGTCGCCGGTTTATTGTTATAAGCGTTAATCTGATGTTAGCTGAGTTTGAGGATGTGAGTATACAAGTTTGAGGATATTTTAACTAATCCCTTGTCACTTAAGTGGGTGTGCGTTTTTTTAAGAAAAAATGCTTGAATGAGAATATTTTGAAATAAAGTGGGTGTGTTTTGCTTTTATTTTTTTGATGGAAATTTATTATGAAATATTTCGGAAACAAAAAAGAGTGAATTTGTTAGGGGATAGGGGGAATATCTTTTTATTGCAAGTTAGGAAATATATTTTCGAAACAAGAGTGCGTTTCGGAAATTCAATTGTTTAAGAATCATGTTAAAGTGAATTTGGTATTATGAATTTTAAATTCCTTCTTATATATTTACAATCCAGAAGACAATTAATATTAATGAATTCGTCTGCTTTGATACATTCGAACTTGAGCAAATGTAACCATTCGAGTCTAAATGAGTTTGACTAAGAACAAGATATGCATAGAATGTGATTGCAAGTTCTATAAACAACATAGAGGTTTTTTTTTTTTTTTTTTTCCGAATACATAATTGGTGCACTGTGAACATATTTAAAAGTTGAGGTTGTTTATGCTGAAAAATGAGAAATAATTACACTAAAAAGTGCGGGTTAACTGTACTGGAAAAAAATTTGCACAATTAGCAATTTTCAGTTAAAATTTTTCTGTGCAATAAATTCATACTTTTCAGTATAATTATTTCTCATTTTTCAGTACAAACAATCTCATACTATTAAATAAATATGATGGGTATCAGGTGTACACGAGATTTACTTATCTTTTACGAAAAACTTTAAGATCTGATGTGAGATAGTTTTGGGGAAAAAATGTGTTATCCCAATATTGTTTACAAACACCATCTAAAAACAATTGAATTGGTCATTTTGTATGATTAATAATTTGTGAAATTATATATTTAGGGTTCATTTGATTCAATGGACAAGATAAATAACTTAAGATAGATTAGATAAGATTATAATCTAGAGATTATTATCTATGAGTTAAATAGTATATTTGGATCGATGGATTAAGATAATTAGTAGTGTAAGATAATTTTATTTTGAATGTTTGGATTGTAAGATTAATAATAAAAATATATGCAATTGACAATTTTGCCCTGTATATCATAAATAAAAATAAAGTGGGTTATGGTTCTCCTTTTCAATATAAATGGAGTATTTTAGTAAAGATAAAAATAATGGATTATTATCATACATCTTCCCTAAGATAATATTATCTTCCATTCATAAGATAATTGAATTTTAGTTTTGAGCTTTTTATTAATCTTAGACTTTTGTCCATTAAACCAAACATCAAATTAGATAAGATAATTTAATTTATCTTAACTTATCTAACGAAACAAACGAGACCTTAAATTAATATTAGTCAACAAGTTGATTTAACCACGTTTGACCAGTGTTGATAATTACTCAGCAGTTTATAAATCAAACATGATCATGTTTTTTCTCTCTCCCAAATCCAGTTACAAGCACTCGACGTCTAGGTCTCTTATAAATTTGAATTTACATGAACTCGTGTCACTGTTATGTATATTTATTATTATTGTTATTCAGAAACATTATTATAAAAATATGTTTAATTTTTTAATAGTGATAGTATGTATACAAAACAGTGATAATTAATGAAATTGAGTTCACCGTGAACTCATCATACCTAGTAAGTAGGATCAACAATAATATTTTGGGAAATTGCCTCCTGGACGTTACATATTTAGTTTTTTTTTACTATTAAGACACACCAAAATCCATATTTACTACTAACACACACCTACCTATGTTTTCATTGACATATTTATGTCTATTCATCCCCTTTCCCTGGACTCCACCCACCCCCAACTCATTACCCACCCCTTCCCCCACTTATTATACACCCCCAACTTATTACTCTGTCTCCCTATAAGTTGCTTGTTGCTTTTGGGCACACAGATTAAGGTAAAAGTGGAAAAATATAAGTGATGTGATGGAAAAAGTGAAAAAGTATAAGTGATGTGATGGAGAAAAGTGAAAAAGTAAAGGAAATAGTATAAAAAACATTGAAAATAATAATAAAGAAGTGAATAGTAGTTTCCAAAAAAGGTAAAAAAGCAAATGAGCAACATATAATGGGATGGACGAAAATGACAAAATAAGCAACTTATAGTGGGACGGAGGGAGTATTTTATATACACTTTACTATTTTACAATTTTAAAATTTTTATTTATGAATTCATTTGAATTCTTTTTTTCTCTCCCTTATAACAATTTAAAGTTTAAACTTTTAATACTGAATGTTATACTAACAATTTTTTAAATATTTTTTATGAATTTAATTTTTGTCTAACAATTTATGAATTAATTTGAATATTTTATACTAATAATTTTTAAAAATGTTATACTAACAATTTATGAATTAATTTGAATTTTTCCCCCTCAATTTATAAAAATTTGAATTCTTAAGTGCAAAAAAAATAAATAAAGTTCAAATATTTTAAGTGTAAAAATCTCAGAAAAAAATTCTGGTGTTGATTTTACAGAATATTCTTATGTTCACAAAATAAAATAAAAGTTCAAATATTCGTAAATACAATTCAAATACTTTGATTAATAAAGTTCAGTTATAATTGTGTCACAATAGTTTTTATTTGTTCACTATTAAAAGTTATAAATAAATTGCATTAAATTTCACAAAAATATTCGTAGGTGTAAAAGAATAAGTAAAAGTTCAAATCAAATAAATATTAATTTCAATTACAAAATATTTACAATTTCAAATTTATGGTATCAAATAAGGGCTCATTTGGTTCGTAAGATAAAAGTATCTATCCGTAAAAAACATGATAAGTTCAATTGCTAATATTCATTTCTACCCTGTTTTCATAAATCAAAATTCAAAAGACAATATAAATTACAACATGACAACTTTTATTAGATTGACACTAAACATTAAACATAAACATAATAATTAAAAAATGTATTTATAAATGTATCAAACATTAAACATGTGGAATCTTTCATTCACATTAATGAAGTAGTTGTAATCCAGGTTGTTCTCCTTTATCATCTACACCATATTTCTTGCAACTACCACTCCACCACACTATATTTCCTGCAACTACCACGAGATGTGTGAGAAGAAGAAGGATATATAAATTCTTGTTCTTCAGATAATCATTGCACAAAGTTGAAAACATAAATTGAGAGTGTCCAATCAGATTTTTACAAGCAGAAAGTTGTGATTTTCACACCATATTTCAATTTTTACAAGTAGAAAAATGTCCAATAAGATTTTTACACCATTCTCTACCTTCTGAGAGGGGCCGCCGCGATTTTTCAATGCAACTGTGCGATATTCAACAGCCGAAGAAGTGAGAGGAAACAAGTCATTTCCGTGGAAGAGAAAAAAAAACTTGCCGTCGGAGATGTCATTTCCGCCGGTTTAAGATCTTCACCAAAGAGAGAGGAGTGAGAAAAGAGAATTGAGTTTTTTTTTTTTTTTGGAGGGACAGTGTTTTTTATATTTGAATTTTTTTTTAAATGAGTTGCACTATTTAATCTAAGGAGAGAGAAAAAAAACTGACTCATACTATCCCTGCTTCACCCCATACCATCCTACACTAATGACTCAATTTTATAATATTTAAGGTTAAAATATCAAATAAAAAAATATAAATTATTTGAACAAGAGTATCAAATATTTAATAAAGTTTATTAAAAATTAGAGTGTTTTATTAAATTAAAAAGTGATTCACATTAAAAAAAAAACAAAACAAAATAGGATAAACGCAAAAACGGTCCAAAGTTAACGAAGGCCCAAAAATATTACAAAAACGGAGTCAAATATTAAAAAAATGAAACCCAAAAGTTTAAATGACTTTTTTGGTCACTTCTTTTGTTTTTTATACTAATATGTTATTTTACAAACATTTAGCATTTCCATAATATATATCCAATTCGAAATAGACGTCGAAAAAACATAAAGGCAACAAATTGCACGATGTAAAAAATTTTCCTTATGAAAAGTGAAAACCGTTGATGGAATTAAAAATTTTGTTGAAATTTATCTTCTGATACTATTTAGATTTGGGATTTAGAGAATAACCCCAACAATAAACTAGCATGTATCAAAAAAAAAAAAAAAAAACTAGCATGTTTTTTATGTTACTATAAATCGTCTCTTAAAACCAACACCTTGAGGATTAGTAGTTTAGGTAGTAAACCCAAGGTTTAGGTTACAATTCAAAAAATTAAATTAATTATATTAAAAAGTGATAAATATTATTTGAAAAATAAATTTTTAAAAAGTAACTTTACAATTATAATATGTATAATTTTTTAAAAATATATTTAAATTGCAAAGTGTACAAGAGACTCACTTTTATGTTAAATCAAAACCCACAAGATATAGTTAACGATAGCTTCATGCCAATTTACCATAATTTCTAACATAGTAGCTACTAGAGTCTGCTAACTACACAACTATGGCATCCATAATTTCATCCAATTTTCATCATTTTTCCAACTCCATTTTACCTTAAGCCAAAACAAAAGAGTTTTCAGTTGAAATCACACGACGCAGCGGTAATTTTTCATGAAATCAGTGATGCCACCAGAGTAGGACACCCTTATCACCTGCCCTTTCTCAAGCCCATAATACCTTGCAAACGCCTCGTCTTTTTGCATCTTAGGGAGCTTCAACAAGGACAAACAAGAGAGAGGCCTCTGCTTCATTCTAACTTAGAAAGATATAGGACTCATCCAACCTATAAGCCTACTGCCTACATCATAAATTGAAATTTCTCCAATATATATGTAAAGCTATAACTTACGAGTAAAGAAAACCATATGGTTACAAAATCAAAGAGTTGATCTAAATCTTGATGTAAGCATAAGATATAGTGTTTAATCCTCATTAAATAAATGAGCTACAAAATGTTCACCTGGTTGTCTTGAATGTTGTACTTCTTCAAAAGCTGATCCTTCCCCTCAGAAGTCAAAATCTCGTACTTTGGCTGGAGATAATGCTTTGTTATGTTAACCAGCAAATCAGCAATCTGAAAAGGGCAATGAATCATATGGTATTAGCTACAAATCTCTAACAAAATATGTAAATACACTACAATTATGTAGAGACTTATATATGTATAGATTTGACAGGTTATCATTTATTTTTAGATTTTTTAGTTTAATTGAGTACTAAATTTAGATCAAGACAAAGTTGTGAGGCCATCACATAAAGGGAACCTCAATCACTTGCCCCTCTCTCAAGGTCATACTATCTTACATTGACATCGTTTTCTTGCATCTATCTATTGTGTTTCTGATCATCACTACAAGATCTTAAACAATACATATAAGCACACAAAGCCTTCCTAATTTTAGGGGAACATAAGCTAATAGCATGGGAGATAAATAAGCGTGACACATTTAGGCATCTTCGTTATTTCAATATTCATGTTATCTTTAGCGTAATGACAGTAAACTAACCGGAAAAGTCTCAGTCTTAACCGGATAATCATCCAAAACCTTCTGAGCATGAAAGTTGATCTTGCTTTGCAGGATTAGGATCACCTTGTCCAGCATTTCCTTGTCCATTATCTGACCCAGTATACCAACCATGTTTTGTTTTCTGTTCTGAAATTCCTCACAGAATATCACCAGAATCTATACAAGATCAAAAGTAGCATTGATAATGATAAGAATCATACGTGCATTGGAAAAGGATGAACACTTATATAAGCCAGCAAGTAGCAATGTGACGAAAATGATGCCATTTAATGATTTTTTTCATTAATTCCATACAGATATCACAAGGAAAAGATAAGGATCCCTCATTTATAGAAGCTTTGATGTGATTATACAATTTATACTACTCGAAAGAAACCATTCATCATAAGATTATTAGAGCATATGAGTGAAAACCCTCTGTCCCTCGTATAATCACACTTAGCATTTGGCAATCACAAGAAACAACACAGCAGACCAATGCATCTAAATGAACTTTTCGGTACGATTTATGTGTATATACACACATATTTTTTATACATGTATAAAATCGTTTTGAGGAAGATAGACGTAGTATACCTTCCTGGAAGAGTCGGAGGCGCGGCAAGCAGAGAGGCGCAGGCGTTCAACCTCCGGCTTGTCGCCGTACTCAGCGCGGAAGTCGGCGAGGGAGCGGCAGAGCTCCTCCTCCATCCCGGCCACCACGTAGCCGCGGTCGTGAAGCATTTCGATTACAGTTCGGCGCACCAAGTAGTAGCGCCGGCTCTCGACGCTGCCATTGTCCACCAAGCTTCTTATGCACGCCTTCGCCATTTTCTTCTTTTCGACTATGAGTGTGATTTTGATTCTCTCTCTCTTTCTCTGCCTCACCCACTCTCTCTCTCCCTCTCTATCTCTTGCTGCAGGCGAAGGAATTTGAAAGGACGTACCTCTGCTACTCTGTAGCTGTACAAAGAATCAGCGCGAGGATTTCACACTTATTTATTAGGAGAAAGTGACACTTTTGAAACTCTTAATAAAAAAGAAGCTTTTAGACTTTTTTTTTTAAATTGTAAAAAATAGCTTTGAAAAAAATTATTTTTAAAATTATTTTAGTATTTTAAAATATGTACTGAATTTTTTGTGCAATGTGTAATTTAAGTGTATTTTTAAAAAGGTACATCATTTATTATTAAAAAATTATACCATTAAAAATAAATTTTTCAGTAATAATATGTGTAACTTTTCAATAATATTTTATGTAATTTTTTAAAAAATGCGTTTGAATTGCACGGTGCATACAAGATTAAGACATTTACTATTTATTTTTATTTTTTTTAACATTTTAAACGTTGTCTTTTTCTCTTTTTTCCGCGGGAGACAAATTTAGATTTTAAAAGAAAAAAAAAGAAGTGAAATGATTTTGGATGTATGGTTTGGTTAGGATGTTAGTTTGTTTTATGGGATACAACTGATAAATAATTATTCATTTTTCTTATCAGATAATTTGTCTAATTTATTTTATGTGAAAATATTTTTTATCAGCCGTCGGTATAACATGAATTAAACATAGGATAAAATGGATAAAACTATCAATATTTTTTAATTTGATAAAACAAACTAATTCTTATAGAATAATACTATAAAATAATATATAATCCATGCAGTTGAATTTTAAAAAATATATATTATATATTATGAAAAATAATTGTATGAAAGAGATAATGAAAGTATGTGAATTAGGTGTGAATGCATGTTATTAGTAGTGGATGATATCTTGAAAAATAGTATGGTAGAAAAATTCTAAGTGTTTACAATAGTTTTCTAAAAGTAAGGTAAATTTAATTTTAGAAAAGTAAAAAACCAGTGTATGCATTCTCAAATATAAACACAAACCATATTCTAGAAGTAACTCTACACTTCCTTCTAAGTTTTACTTAAGTGAAATTACTTTTAGAAAACAATTGCAAACACTCTATGCAATTGAATGTGAAAGGAATATATTATTGGTATTAGATGGTGGTCTAAAATATAACAATTTAAGAGAGAAGGAGATTGATTGTGAAATTGATATCAGTTTGAGAGAGATTAATTGTGAAATCGATATAAAGAAGAAAATAAAAGTATTTGAGAAAATAAGAGATTCTATGAAAATATTTGTCATATTTAAAAAAAAAAATTCACTTTTTTAGCATTAAATTTAATTAAGTAAAATTAAGTGTTTGTATTTTCAAATTTTGCTTAAACAAAATCGTAGACTAAAGCTAAAAAAACCACAATCTAAAAAAGTAATTTGCACTTGCCTTTAACTTTTATCGAGTAAAAGTGGAATTATATATATATATATATATATGAAGTAGAAGATAATGTTTGTGGAGTTGACACGTGTGCGTTTTCCCTTCACCACATTTTGCTAAGGTCGTTGACACATGTGTTGAATTTTTATTTTTATTTAAAAAAAAAGCTTCAGAACATTAAAAACTACCTATTCCTCTTCCTCTCCCGCACCTTAAAAAAATGACTGTCTTAACTATTAAAACTGTTGTAACTCTCGCTCAAATAACCTACGTGAAAGGGAACCATTGAGATAGCAATTATTATGATTACGATCATTTAATAAATTTAAATATGATTGTTATCATTACGCTGACCTATAGATAGTACATGATTGACTATTATATGTTTTGCAACTGCTACTAAAAACCCCTGCACACACTTGTGAAGCATTCGAGGAGTCCAATATTCTAACAAATAGTAGGTTTTTCATTTCTGTGTTATTTTCTTTTTCCCCAATTTTTGGGTATCTATGCTGAATCATTGTTCTTATTGTGTTGTGTAATAGTTACATCTTGCACAAGATGGGAGAATCAAAGCTTGAACTCATTTTAAGGTAATATTTCCTAAATTCAAGAACATGCTACAACACTGAATGCTTTTGTGTTAATCCATGTAGACAACTGGAATATAGTATTACAGTATTAATTTATGCATGGATGTGTCAGTCTACTTACGTGTACAGTTCCTCTTGGTTTACTATTTTATTTATACTTATTGTCTCCATATTTACTTTCCCTCTGTCTTTCTGATTGCACTTCTTCAATGGCAAATGATGTTTATCAAGCTAAAAAATCTACTGCATCCTATATATATTTAAATGATCTCGACGACAATAGTGATTCAATGTGTATTGTTGTTCGGCTGTTGCGCATATGGGAGGCCCGCAACTTCAAACGAAATAATGAACTAATGAGCGTTGACATTCTGCTGCTGGATGAAAAGGTACATTCATATTCTTTGTGTCATAAACATTTATTTGAAATATTATTTCATAAGGGTTTAAAATTTGTACATATGATTGCCCTCACCCTGTTATACAATAGCGAATGACACATGGTATAAAAGAGCATAAGTGAGGTTAACTTCAACTCATACATAAGTTTTGAATTTAATTTAATTTTACTCTTCAATTTCTGTTCGTGTACTATAAATAGCTATCAATTCACACCTTCACCCAACTATTTTGATGACGATAAGTTTTGTTTGACAGTGTGCTTCTTATTCTACTACTTTGTATCCTTTTCTGTATATTAACTCAAAAATAAATCCACTTTTCACTATAATTATTTTTTGCGTAAATCAATTCATAGTCCACACGTTCAAAGTAATATTGCTTGATAAAAAAATGTAATGTAATAATGTTACAGCAACATCCACCTAATCGACCAAAAAAATAAAATTACAGGACCGAAATTGAAATTAGACTTGTGTGATTTGCAAGTTTATTAATATTAATATCTTAATATTCTAAATTTTATATATGATTGTATTGTCTCCAATGGCAAAAAATTTCATTATATAATGTCGTTTTTTTATGTGCTACTATTGTGTGGCGGAATATGGTTTCTCTTTGGTATTTACTCTATTTTCATCCTTTAATTTTTTTACTTTTTTGTTTAGTATGCATAATTATTTTTTCTTTTTTTTTCTTGTGCTACTATTTTTTTTGTCCAAATAGGATTACTCTTTTGTGATTTACTATTATGGAATTTGAAATTTGAATGAGGTTGAAATTTTTTATATTTTTTGTTAAATAAAAAAGATTTTCTTAAATATATATAAATAGCTTTTGAAATATATATACTCACTCCTTAAAAAAAAATGTGTAAATGGTTTATATGATCTCAACCCATACAAATTTTTATGTATATACATTATTACAAGTTTTGAGATGATGTCTTTTGTAAGGAACTTCACAACGAAAATGAATTTTGTGTGAAATTTTTACAATTTCTTTTGATATTTTAGGATCAGTACGTTTGAATATAAGTTTTATGTACAAAACAGGTGCAATATGATTCAAATTGTTGTAATCGAGAGAAAAGCACAAGCATAAAAGTAAATAACACGGAGTTTGGTAACCTAGTTCGCCACAGAGTGACTACGTCTGGGGGCGCCCAAGCCAGGAGAGTATAAACTATATCTGCCGTTAAAAGTGTTTACAATACTAAGAATCATGGAATACAAGGGAACAATACAATATAAATAAGAGTACCTAACCCTAAGTCTTGTGGGCCTAAAGCCCACTGGACTATAATCCTAATATTATGTCCATATAATATAATATATTATTTCAATATATTATAACACTCCCCCTTGGACATAATATGACAAGGAAGAATGCAATAGTTACCCAGTGGAGTATTATAAATGACCTCGAGGATTCAATCATCAGGATTGTTTAGCATTTGATACTCCCCCTGAAGATAACAACCTTCCAAGTCGACGCATCCCGATTCCATGTACGTACTTTTCAAAAGTCGAAGTGGGAAGGGATTTAGTGAACAAATCAGCTAGATTGTCACTTGAGCGTACTTGTTTTATCGTGATCTCACCACTCTTTTGGAGTTCGTGAGGATAAAAGAATTTTGGGGATATATGTTTCGTCAAGTTCCCTTTGACATAGCCGTTGCTCATTTGTGCAATACATGCAGCATTATCTTCATAGATAATTGAGGGGCTTAAGTCAACAGAAGGGATATCACACGAATCATGAATGTGTTTTATAAGGGACTTTAAGCACACACATTCTCGTGCAGTTTCATATAGAGCTATGATCTCTGAGTGGTTTGACGAAGTGGTCACCAAAGTTTGTTTGACAGATCTCCATGAAATGGTTGTACCACCACAGAGGAAAACATAACCCGTTTGTGATTTTGCATTATGGGGATCAGATAGATAACCAGCATCAGCATAACCTATAAGTGTGTTGTCTTGGTTTCTTTGATAGAAAAGACAAAGATTTTGTGAACCTTGAAGATATCGTAAGATATGTTTCACACCATTCCAATGTCTCCTCGTAGGGGAGGCACTGAACCTTGCAAGTAGATTGACTGCAAAGGCAATATCGGGCCTAGTGCAGTTTGCAAGATAGATCAGTGCACCAATTGCACTTAGATATGGAACTTCAGGTCCTAATAGCTCTTCGGTATCTTCTTTAGGTCTAAATGGGTCCTTTTCCAAATCAAGGGAACGGACAACCATTGGAGTGCTTAAAGGATGAGATTTATCCATGTGGAATCTCTCCAACACTTTCTTTAGGTAAGCTGATTGGTGTATCAGTATTCCTTCAGGGAAATGCTCGATCTGCAGGCCGAGACAGAACTTGGTTTTACCCAAAGTTTTCATTTCAAATTCAGTTTTTAAGATTGAACTTGCTTCTTCAATCTCTTTCCTTGTTCTGATAATGTTTAGATCATCCACATACACCGAGATGATGCAAAAACCATTAAGGGATTTCTTAGTAAAGACACAAGGAAAAGCCTCGTTATTTACGTATTCCTTCTTCAGGAGGAATTCGCTTAGTCGATTATACCACATACAACCTGACTTTTTTAAGCCATATAACGAGCGTTGCAATTTAATGTTGAACATACTACGATGTTCGTTATTCCTCATTTGAGGAATAATTAATCCATCAGGGATTTTCATATAGATGTCAGAATCTAATGATCCGTATAAGTATACGGTAACTACGTCCATTAACTGCATTTCTAAGTTTAGTTTAACTGCCAGGGATATTAGGAAGCGGAATGTTATGGCATCCGTAACAGGAGAGTAGGTTTGATCAAAATCGATACCAGGTCTCTGCGAAAACCCTTGAGCCACTAACCTCGCTTTGTATCTCACAATCTCATTGTTCTCGTTTTGTTTTCGTACAAATACCCACTTGTATCCAATAGGGACTACATTTTTCGGGGTACGAATGATGGAAACGAAAACATTTCATTTGTTTAGCGAGTCTAGCTCTGCCTTTATTGCAGCTTCCCATTTCACCCAATCAGAGCTCCTCCGGCACTCGGATATAGTTTTGGGTTCAGGATCATGATCATTATTCGAAATGGTGAAGGCAACTAAGGCTGCAGATGTGTTATCGACAACAGTTGTGTTTTTGTTATAAGTTTCTCCTGTGTTTACGAAGTTTGTTGAAACTTCAATGTTTACATCGACTAGATCCTCTTCATTTCCCAAAGGGTATTGGTCTGATGATTCCGCATTCTCAGAGTCATTGATTGCTTTCGCACGTGCATTTTGACTCTGATTTTCGCCTACATGACGAATCTCTTCAGGAGATTTTAGGGGTGACATAGTGTGTTTGCTAGCTTTACACTTACGCGAATTCGGTTCGCTTATGTTAATGCTTCCTTTACGCTTCTGGCGCATGGGGGATTAACATTTGTTTTCAAAGGGAGTTGTACCCTTTGAGGCGCATTTACCGCAGGTATATGCGACTTAGTCACTCCTTTATGATCAGTGAATGCATCTGGCAGGTTATTTGCTAAGTATTGCAAATTTATTATCTTTTGAACTTCAAGTTCAGATTGATTTGTGCGTGGGTCTAGGAACTGAAGATCTTTTGTGTTCCAAGTTATTTCACGGCATTTATTAATTGTGGTATTTTTCTCTCCCCCTAAGGCCGGAAATAGATCTTTGTCGAATGTGTAGTCAGCGAAACGGGCTGTAAACTGATCCCCAGTTAAAGGGTCGAGGTATTTAAGTATTGTGGGAGATACAAAACCGATGTAAATACCGAGTTTCCTTTGTGGGCCCATAGATGTTCGCTTAGGTGGTGGTATTGGAACATACACTACACAACCGAATGTACGCAGATGGGAAAATGTTAGGTTCATTTCCACGCACGAGTTGAATAGGGGAATATTCATGATATGCAGTTGGTCGGAATTGGATTAGTGATGATGCATGTAAGATTGCATGCCCCCAACATGAAACAGGTAAGTTCATTTTTTTGTATTAGTGGTCTAGCGATTAATTTAAGATGTTTAATTAATGATTCAGCTAGAACATTTTGAGTATGAACATGAGGGACCGAATGCTCCACTTTGATTCCCAGTGCCATGCAAAAATCATCGAATACCTTAGAGGTGAATTCACCGGTATTATCCATACGAATGGATTTAATAGGATGATCTGAGAATTGAGATCTCAACAGAATAATCTGTGCAATAAGCTTTGCAAATGCAGTATTGCGAGTGGATAGCATGGTGACATAAGTCTACCGAGTGGATGCATCTATTAGGACCATAAAATACTGAAATGGTCCAGATGCTGGGTGTATCGGTCCACAAATATCTCCTTGAATCCGCTCAAGGAATTTAGGAGATTCAGTTCTTACTTTACTACTAGAAGGACGAATTATTAGCTTACCCTTTGGGCAAGCATCACATATGTATTCATTAACAGAAGGGATTCTGTTGTGTGTTATGTTATGGCCATATGAATTACATAGAATCCGACGCATCACAGTTTGTCCTGGATTTCCTAACCGCTCATGCCATAGTTTAAAAGAATTTGGATCATTAAATTTTAGATTAAGATCTATATGGAGATTGGAGGGTCTGATGTATGTGTAATACAAGCCAGACGAGAAAGATGGAAGTTTTTCAACGATGTGTTTACGATAATTTAAATAGTGAGTCATCAACAGATATTCACTATTGTCCTCAGTATTTGTCTCAATGTGATAGCCATTCTGTCGAATGTCTTTGAAATTAAGAAGGGTACGCTTTGATTGTGGAAACAATAAAGCATTTTCGATTATTAATTCGGTACCCATAGGTAGAATGATCGAGGCTCTTTCGGAGCCAACGATTTGTATGTCGTCATCGGAAATAGTAGTGACACTTCCTTTCTTTTCAGTTAATGTTTGGAAAAATTGTCTATCTTTTAAGATAGTATGTGTAGTAGCACTATCTACTAAGCACAAAACATTAATCTCCATGAGCACTTAAGTGTATGTTTGGATACGTTTAGATATGAGGAATGCTAAGGAGAGCCAAGATTACAGACGCTGATTGATCAGCCGCACAAGGGATCACTTAGGTCCTACTTTATCAAGAACGTATTAAATTATTTTTGTAGACAATAGTGATCGACAATTGGATTTGACTGTAAAAATAAAGCATCGATAAGCATTCATAAATAAAATCCATAAAAGGTATCATGCAACATAGTCAAGATAAAAGCCAGTCAAACATGCTGGTCAAACCAAATAGCAAATAGTATCAAATAGTCTAATAAAGCAAGTAAACAGCAGGTTGATGTCGATCACTCATTATCTCCAAAGGCGTCTACAATCATTGTATCACCCAAGAGGTCATCCTTTTCCATGTCAAAGCCTACAATGGGCAGGTCGGTGTGGTGTGATTCACCTTTAGGAGTTTTCCCCTTTTTTTCCTTAAGCATGCGTTGATATAGCTCCACTAGATATTTTGGAGTTCGACACTGGCGAGACCAATGGTCGTCGCATCCACACTTGTGACAGAGTTGCTTGTTCTGTGCACCTGAGCTCGATGGTTTGTCTTGAGGTGCATTCTTTTCAATTGCACTAGATTGTGCATTGTTGCGACCTCTACCTCTTCCCCTACCACGGCCTCGACTTCGGGTCGAACCGTGTCCCCCACTCGCCTCATTTCCTTTTCCATGTCTACGGCCTCTAGAGTTCCTCTGAGTAGCATGTGCTTCAGGCACAACTTGTGAGCCAACCGGTCTAGTATTGTGATTTTTCATCAACAATTGGTTGTGCTTTTCTGCAACTAGAAGTGCAGAAATGAGATCGGAGTGGATTGATAATCTTTGGCCCTGTACTGCTGCTGGAGTACAAGATTACTAGCGTGGAAGGTGGAAAGAGTTTTTCTCGATTAACTGATCATCAGGTATTGGTTCATTACACAGCTTGAGCTGCGAAACTATGCGATGTAGGGCGGAGTTGTACTCCGTCACAGACTTAAAGTCTTGGAAACGAAATGTTATCCAAGCATGTTTGGCTTCGGGGAGGATCACATTTTGTTGTTGTTGGAATCGATCCTAGAGGGATTTCCACAACGTCAATGGATCTTTTTCAGTGAGGTATTCATTCTTAAGATCTTTGTGAAGATGATGTCTTAAGAAGATTAGAGCTTGTGCCTTTTGGGCAGGAGTTGATTTTCACCCTTGTGTGGTGGTGTCGGATAAGTCTTTTGAAGCTAGGTGGATTTCAACGTCTAAAGCCCATGTCAAATAAATGTGGCCATCTAGTGCCAGTTCATCAAACTCGCATTTGGTGATGTTTGACATTTTTGTTGCTACAAAGAAAAGAATTAATAAATTTAGAATTTATTATTGTTTGTAGCAATTAAAAATAGGGCTTAAGATAAAATGCAATGACAAATTAATAATAGGGGTGTATTTAATAAATGATTGGGTGTATGACTTGTGAGACAATTATTAAAGGGACTTGAACCCAAAAATAATTATTGGATAAGACCTTTTAAAAAAAATTGATGATTTGGGCTTTCATAATACCATTATGAATTTTTATTAATGGGACATCGGGCCCAAAAATAATTGTTAGGATCCAAATTAATTAGGATCGACTAAAATAAAATGCCCAATCAATTAATTAAAAAAAATTGGCCTAAGTAATTAATATTATTATTAATTAATTTTTTTTTAAATTATTAGGGCATCGGCCCAAATTAGCAATTAAAAGGGGCATCGACACATTTGTGATAAGGAAGGCAGAAGCCCAATAGACATAAGCAGGTCTAGGATTTAGTCGACCCATTTGGAATAAATGAATTAACAGGCCCCAATCAATTAATGAATTAATGGCCCAAAACATAAAAGGCCCAGTTTGTGATTAGGGTTTCAGAAGATATGGTCAAGATTTCAGTTTTCTTTCTTTACGCAGACTATTTTGTGGAAAGAAAGAAGATTTGTTGGGCGGAATTTTCGCCGAAATAACAGGATCATAGGCGGATTTTTCGCCATCGTGGAGTCAGGCGTGCACCGCAGTGTATCTCGCCGTTGCGGACCTTAGCGCACAGTGGCACGGTCGCGGTCGGGCAGTTGCTGCCGCCGCTGGCGAGGCATCACCGTCGCGATTCTTTGCGGCTCACCGTTCAGTGCGCTGTCGCTGTTCAGGCGAAGGGGTTCGCCGTCGCAGCGTGCGTCGCGAGGAGGAGCCGACGCGTATCGATGTCGCTCAGGGCCGTGCCTTTGTGCACGTTCACCGGCGGTCGCGCATCCGCTGATGCGAGCTCGAGCAGTCGCCGCCGCCGCAGGCGCGATCAGTTGCCGCCGCAGGCGCGATCAATCGCCACCGCAGGTAGGTTTCGAATTTGGTTTTCGATATATGAAGATAGCAGAGTTTCTGATATCGATTCAGTTGAGAAATTTTTGAAGTTTTGATAGGGGGTTTTTCGAAAAAAAGGTTTTCGATTTCTGAGGAAGGAATTTTGAAATTTTTTTGCCAGAAATCGATTTGGTTTTGAGGATGAAACCCCAAAGTGTTTCTGAAAAACCTGATTTTTTTTAAATCGATTGTAATCCAGGTTTTCTGGAAAACAATTTTGTTTTGAACCCAGGTTTTGAAAAAAAAAATTGATTTTCTATTTTTGAACAAGAAAAAGGATTGATATCGATGTTGATCAATTTTGATTTCCTGGGTTTCTGTTGAAGAAAAAAAATCCAGAATTGTTTTCGCAAAACAGAGGGTTTCGAAAAAAAATTATTTTGGAAAAAGGGTTTGCAAAAAAAAAATCAGAATCGGATGGGTTTTGTTTTGCAAACAGTAGAGAATAGGAAATTCGATCGGGGGATCGATTATTGTTTCAGGGTTTTGTTAGGGTTTTGTTATGCAACCTGATGTATAGCATACAAGATAGCATACAAAACAGTGTACAAAAACACATATAACATGGATGTATATTCTGCAGGATCAATATATCATAAGCATGGATTTATAATTAAAAGAAAAATATAATACACATGCTCAGTCCAGCATAAATATCATATAAAAGGAACATGTCATAAAGCATGCGATTTGCAGGGTATAAAGCATAGAATCATGACAACATAATCATATTTACACATATGCTGATAATTAACGACATATACCCTAAGCATGGATTTCTATTTTTCAGAAAATATATTAAATAAACTTACAGTTTTATCGCTTAATAAATTCCAAAAAATCAGAGGGTGAGTATTGAATTCAATCCGAAAACTGCTGGAGCAATCCTCTCGTAAATCCTTAACGCTCGTAGAGACTCGTGCTGATAACGTGTTGCAATCAAGAGAAAAGCGCAAGCATAAAAGTAAATAACACGGAGTTTGGTAACCCAGTTCGCCACAGAGTGACTACGTTTGGGGGCGCCCAAGCCAGGAGAGTATAAACTATATCTGCCATTAAAAGTGTTTACAATACTGAGAATCATGGAATACAAGGGAACGATACAATATAAAGTAGTGGCATATGGATAAATATGTGTATAAATTTGTGAGTATACACGTAAATCAATGTTTCCTTTTTTAGTAGTGTGCAAATTTGTGTGAGACGTCCAAATAAGGAAAGTGTGCAAATTTCTGTCGCAAATTTCTGTGGGACAGAGGAAGTACTAAATAAGAGTAAGTCTCTTGTGCACCAGTTACACGGTGCAACTCAAGTTCAATTTTTAAAAGTTAAACAAAATACTACTGAAAAGTTACACATGTTATTACTGAAAAGTTAAACTGTAAAAGATACACTTTTCAGTAATTACCTGTGTAACTTTTCAGTAGTATTTTGTTTAACTTTTAAAAAATGAACTTGAGTTGCACCGTCTAACTGGTGCATACAAGAATAATCCACTAAATAATTAATTCTCTAATTTATATGTGTGCCTATATATATAATTCAAAACTCTCATTATTTTTTATGTGGAACAAAAGAAAAAACTTTTTTTCTCATCCCCCAAATTTCAACTCTTCATCTTTCTATTTTCTACACATAAATTGTCAACTAAATTCATTAATATTCTATTCGCTTTTCGAATTTGAGCATGTAAATATACATTCAATTTATCTACAAAAAAACGTAGCTTATGAATTTGAAACTTATTTTTTATTTTTAACAAATGGATCATTGTAACTTAAAATTTATTAAATTCGTATCAAATTCAATTTGAGCACTTTTAAATTATTTGGTAAAATATGATGTCAATTTATAAAATCTTAAATTGTTTACAACTTATAAAACGTAAAAAATTAACTTAAAATATCCCAACTTAAAATAAAAACGCTAAAGAAACATTGTCCTGGTATTTTTTTTTTTTTAGAAAAAGTCAAAATCTTCTTTAATGAGAATGAGAATATATTTTTCTCTTAACTCTTAGATATGTTGAGTAAATATTTTATTTCAATGGTGATCACATAACTAGTGTTATGGATGTAATTTTATATATATATATATATATATATAATTGTGTGACATAGAAAATTAATTAAAGAAAATAATTATAAAAAAGAATGAGGGTAATCGAATGAAGTAAAATTATTTAAGAAAAAATATAATATTATGCTACACCTTTTATTCTTATTAACCGTTGTAATTATCATATATCTATCTTTTCTTTTATTCTTATTAAAAAATTTGTATGTTTATTCTCCTTTTCATTGAGAAATTTTCAAATAAGCATGACAAAATATTTTAAACACGTGGCTTCAATATTTATTCATATCAAATACTACATCCGTCCCACAAAAGTTTGCACACACTTTCCTTTTTAGTTTGTCCCACAAAAGTTTGCATACTCCCAAAATAAAAATATTCCTTTAAATCTCCACCTCTAAAATCTTTACCTCACAATCTCCACCATACACATTTTACTCATTACACTTTTTTTTAAAACCTGTGCCCAGGAAAAAGTACCGCAGACTTTCCTGGGACGGAGGTAGTAACATGTTAAAAATAAAAATTCCGTCTCGAGGTCCAAAATTTAAGTCTGTCGCACTCCAAAATATATTCTACACTTGCATACTGATATATTTTCTCTGTACCATAAATTTCTAATTATCAAAAATATTTATTTCCTTGCACAATCAATGTTTTCATATGTGACAATAAAGTAACATTATTTCTTACAATGATATCTTTCCTACCCCATTTAATTTAGGATAATAAATAAATAGTACAACAGAATACAATTATATCTTTCCTACAATAATATATTGGATTAGTCATGTATGCATCAGTTATATGGTGCAACTCAAGTTCATTTTTAAAAGTTACACAAATACTACTGAAAAGTTACACATGTTATTATTAAAAAATGTATCTTTTATAGTGTAACTTTTCAGTAATAAATTGTGTAACTTTTTAAAAATGAACTTGAGTTGCACCGTGTAACTGATGCACAGGAGACTTACTCTAATATATTACATTTTATTACTATATTTTATTGCTTTACACATAATAATAGTTCACATTTATGTTAAACTCACTTTAGTCTAGAGTGATAAATAATAAAACAGAAATTAACTTTGTGACGGCAGGGGTATAATTATATTATTTAACTGCTTATGTTCTGTTACATAAGCAGAGCAGTGGATACATTTTTTGTGACCAGCAGTGAGCATCATATTAAAACCTCCCATCAATAAAAAGTCCTCATTAGAAAATAAAATCGAAGTATAAAGATAATTTAAGCCATAGAAACCAAGTCATACGGCCAAAGCTCATAAATAACAAGAGAAAAGGGTATTGCATATTGGCATGCAGATAGATGTCCGAGCAACACAAAATCAACTTACGGCTCTCCTAATACCAATTCGGACAAGAAAAAATTGGTGGCGATGAGAGAAGACGAGGAAGATCCAATGTCCCTAATCAATATAGGAAGTATGAGTCAGTTTCTACAAGGAGCACGAAATGAGCTCCTCATCAAGTGTTATATCATCATCAAGGAATAATGCCTACAATATAAGAAACTTTGATGTTTCGTCAGTATTTTAGGAACGCATTTCATCACAATCGAAACACAACCCAGACAATGTTTAAAGTTTTCTATAGCGTGTGCTCTTCCTCTATGCATCGGTTGTTTCCCACAAGCATCAACAACAAGGTAAGACTCTATCAAAAATCTTGGACACCACTGGAAGGTGAAAAACAGGACTAGTTAATGGCTGAAAGGAAGGTTTCTGATGAATGTCATAAAATTACCTGTTTTTGCAAAAAAGAAGGAAGAAAGAACTAATTAAATCTTGAAGTGTGCTCCAACTCATCCTGGCCAAGCACTCACACAATTATGCGCATATCACACACAACTCAATTGTGCTCATCAAATGTTTTAACAATTTTAGCTTTCAGATACAAAAAATCTTCCTCAATCCCCACATCAGCTCAATATTCCAGAAACTGGTTTATTCGGGTAAAACGACGCATGCAATACATTTTTATGGTCAATAGCAGAAAACATTTTAGTGTTTGGTCAGGCAAATTTACACTAATTTTTCATTATTATTTCAAAAACGGAAATTATTAGCTCCAGGATTAATGCTAACACAGAATGAGAAGACTTACCAACATGTTTACAAAGCAAAGCTAGTCAAAATAGAACTTCAAGAAGCTGATCTCCGTCGCACCACTAAATCATCAGGCGAGTAATAATCAGCAATGAGCCGGTACATATATGAAGGGTTGTGACCACCTCTGTATAAACACGAGTCATTGGCATAAATGACAGAAAACATTCATAGAGTATCATGATGAGCATCTAATGTAAGATATTGAACCTTCATCAACCAATATTTGTGAATCACGTTTTCTTAAGTGATTTAACATTCATCAATTGAATTAAAAAACTTGAGTTGCGAATGCAATAAAGGTCAAAGTTCTCGAAACTATGTAATTCAACTTTAGCTACAGATGAACTTACGTGTCGGTGATAAAAAGGCTAACGAGATTTGGTGGCACATAATCGAATGCAGGATTGACAACATGAATTAGAGGTGAACCAGTGCCACTCCCAAAATCCAAACAATCTGAGAATTCTCCAAAGTCCAGCAGCTCAGATGGAGACTTCAGTTCATTCAATAGGACCTCTGGGTTGTGAGGATACAAAGGGCACAACTGTATAGGACAAAACAAAATTTAGGAACTATATGCAATAAAACTAATTTATGTACATATTGAACCAGGATATAATACAGGAGCAACATAACATGTCAACAACATGCAGTCTTATGTCCCTCATGCTCTCATCAATTAATAAATAATTAAAAAAAAAAAAGTGTACTCATTATCCGGCCCAAAACCGATTAATCCGGGAGACCCATAACCCACCGTCCACTAGCAGGGGGACCCCTTTCAAGCCAGAGCAAAACTCTGTATGGACTGACTCATCTCAGGAATTGATCAGTTTTATGAAGCAGAGAAGCCACAAATCAACTAGATTGTGATTATAGATATTGACATTGATAAGTGGAATGCCTTAGTAACTGATAATGGAGGGTAAGAAGACATTGGAAAAGGAATAACATATGCGGAATACAAAACTAAATACTCAAAAACTATGGAACTTCGAGAAGGGAAAGAAGAAATCAGTCTTGCAAGAGAATACCTTGTGAACCCCAGCAAGAACAACAAAAGGGACAGAATGCCTTTGAGCTGCTAAGGCCACCATATTCATCCCTATAGGTGCTATAACCCCACCATTAGCCATCACAGCATGTGCTCCCACTATGACCTTTTAAAGAGGTGTTTTCAATCAAAGGCAAACCAGTATCAACTAGAAATGTTCAATGAATTATCATATACCATGTTGACTCGGGAAATCATGGCAAAAACAGCAGAATCGGTAATTACTGTAGTTTGTAGCCCCCTTGCAGCCAGTTCTTTTGCAAGAGCATGCCCCTGATACCTAATAGAACAATATAAAAAAAATTAGACGTGCGGTGGCAAATTTCATTTACTTGAATAATACAAGACAACATTCGTAAAGCAGATGATCATTCAAGAATACAACCTTGGAGCACCCTCAGCGACATATACATGAAATGACCTCTTTTTCTCCTTTGCAGCAAAGAGGAACTCCATTACTGTCCTTGAACTGCCTAGTGTCAGGATCACCTCACTGGAACATAAAAAAGAGACAGTTGCGCTGACATTAGCTCAAACTACTAAAATGCACACACATAAAGATGATCTGAACAACAGAAACAGTTAGGCATTTCTTGGACTGTGAATAGCATGCTTTAAAACCGCAAAATACCAACTCCTGTAGAGGTAAAGGCTTATGCAGTTGACATTCCATTTTTTCTGGTCCAATACCAAGCTGAGGATAGGATTGGCAAGGAAAGTTGTGAAGTATAAAACATGAAAAGACAAATGAAAAAATGAATGACTTGGTTTAGCGAGTTATATGAAACAGTGGAGATTTTGAGCCATTAGTTTCTTTGTGCGGAAATTTAGCGTGTATTCTTGAAAATTATAGGAAGGTGCACAATCTGAAGTATTCTTCCAGTTAACGCATTAAGAAATTATAAGACCTTTGGTACCATTCTTGCGTACAAAATTGTTTATTTGATGCATTGACCCAGTCATTGATATGAGACTACAATGGGGTGACATGGTTTCCGATAAAAGACATTTATTTTTCACGTAAAAAAGGTTCAAATTCATTCATTAAATTATGTTTAGAATCTAAGTTTGCATGTGGGTAGAAAGATTTAGGGCAGTACGCATTGCATCCCCTATCCATGTGGAATTGCCAAGTCAGAGATGGGGATAACTTCTTGTGCAATTGCCACATCAGAAGCAGGCACAGAAATTTGTGCATTCTATGATCAGGGGGAGTCACTTGAAATTCTCCCAAAAATCCCCTATTAATTAAATCATTCTAACTCAAATACAACCTAAGATCACTTGACCTCACCTTGCACAAAAAATAATAATAATAATAATAAAAAAAAAATAGCAGGCTCAAGTGCATTACGGCTTAAAAGTTGAGCTTTGAATAGCCGTATCATTGAACAGAACTTCTAATCTAGTAACTAATATTGTCCTGGATTTATTTTAAGTTTTTTACCACGATAATAGAAGAATAAGAAAGACAGATCATCCCAATTTCAGGTGTCTTCAGATAATACTAAACAAGACAAGCTGCTTAAGTCAGGGCATATCTGTAGATCAGTGAATAAAAAACATCAAATGTTAACTCACACGAGCTAAACCATTTCAATCTCCATGAAAACACAAGAGCACATGGAAAAGGTCCCATTGTAGTGTTAATTTGTAAATAATTATGAGCAGGTGCTTGGTGCTATTGTTTTTGTTTATAAACAAACAGTTAAAGGAATCAGAAAATCTTTACCACAACTGAATATCATGGAGTTCATTAACGCACAAAAAAAATAAGGGAATGTGTACTTGTGATGTATATGTTCCACTGCCTGTTCAGCTATCTGTTCATGGCAAGTGGAGATTTCCTGAATTAGTTCATTTACTGCCTCAATTACATTGTGCTTCAGTTTCCAAGTCACCGAATTCTTGTCAGCAGCTGAAAGTGAAAAACAGTTAATAAGAACTTATGCTGACGATAAAAAACTGATTGCATATCTTGCAACTGCATGCAGTTATTATAGCGATGAGATCGAGAGATCTTACATTTACTTATTCCTTCAGAATCACCCCCAGAAGAAGAAGTGTGCGCAGCAGCTGTTGGATGAGGTATGTCCTCAAGGAGAGTCTGCAATGACGGTGGCCTTAAAACATTTCTTGCTGCAGCAGCAACAGCAGAAGCTGAGAGAACTTGATGATCATCTTGCTCGAAGTCATCTTCATCTTCATCATCACTTTCACTTGCTGAACTTAACCCACCAACAGCAGCAGCAGTAAGAGAAGCATCTTCTTCACGTATGATATGCAGAACACGCCGTACAACATTGCCAACAGCCAACTCTAAAAATCGAAGTTCAGCAACACCATCAGGCTACTAAAACTGAAAGCATTTATAGAGAAAGAAAATTGCATGACATTTGAAGAACCGAAAAGAGATTTCAAAACCATCCAGAAGAAACAACAAACTTCATGCTGTTGAAAAATGAAATTCGACAACAGGATTTTTCTATTGACGGAAATAAGTTTGTAGATTACTGTAGCACACAACTGCTGCATTGCAAAAACTTGAAATATTTGACCCCAAACAAACCATGATTGGCCAAGACAAGACATTCTGTAGGTTCAATGTGCTCTTAGTCTAGCATTACTGCTAAGTGTAACCACATCATGGAAAAGGAAAGTATATATTAACCAGCTCATCATGAATTTGCAGATAATCCAAATAAACCAGGAAATGCTCCAAGCAGCCCTGCCCACCTGTCCAACAGTAAAGTACATGTACCTCGACACCCCAGTCAATTCTAATGAAACTAATTTATGGTGATAAGGATATATTATATATATACAGTAGAAAAGACATCTGATGCCAAACTCACACAATCAATCTGCTTATTAACATACTCATATAATCATTACTATTAAGCTCATCCACTGAGGTCAGATGCGTTCTAGAATAGTTGCTGCCTGACGACAAAAGTATAATTTCTTCTGCGTCTCAGACAATCCGAACTAATAATAATGCCTTTTCGATAAAGTTCATAACTGATAGCTTTCCATAAGCTCTGTTTAAAGGAGGCAGCATCACATGATCAGATAAATTAACAGAAGATTTAAATTATCTACTTTTTTACAGTTATGAATTACTTGGATGTTTTAAATCTTCTTAGTTAAGGCGCCCTAGAGAACATGATTACTGCAAATTTTTTTTCTTATTAAAATAAACAAGCTCTAAGTCCCGCGCCATTTCCAAATTCGGACATCATCATTCATGTTGCTTGAGATTCCAATAATATAAATAGAAATAACAACAAAAACAACATAATAAGACTGCGTGCTAAAAATGATCCGACAAGAGAATTTACATACCAACGGGTTTAGCAGCAATGAGTTTCTCTCCGACGGCTTTGACAGCGTTGATGAGCGCCGCCGCTTGGTTACTGTGTGGCAGCCTCAGCTGCGATATGAATGAACGGAGCAATTCCGCTGCTAGCTTCGCCGTCGCCTTGGACCCCTCGATTTTACTGCAATTCACACAAACCGGTCAATTCAACAAGAGGCGAGAATTATATTAGATGAATCGTGGAATTTCAAGTTTTTCCTCCTCAATACCGTTTACTGAGGTCGATTACGAACTCATCCACTTGGGAATGCACGTCAGGCATGATTTTCTCGGAGAAAAAGCCAGGTAAACCGACGAGGAAAAAGAAGGGATCGAATTGAGTCGACTTCGTATACAGTGGCGTCTTCTTCCTTGCGAACTTCTCTTTTGGGTTGCAGTGGCTCTGTTGTGTTCCTCTGTCGACGAATTCCTTCCGAATGAGAATATGGCGGTTCGGAAAATCGGCTAATTGAACCGGTTTCCCCAACCAATACGGTGATCAACGGTCCAAACTAATTGTATGTGGTCCCAACTACCAAGCAAACATGAAATGTCTTAATATTTCTATGATATACTCGTTCTGTCTATGGTAATCGAGCAAAGCGATAAAACAATAAAATAAAGAAAAAGATATTGATGTCTGGGGGCGACCAAGTCAGGAGATGTATAGTAATATGACTGTGTATTGTTTTTTTTACAGAGGTATGGAATACAAGAGATAGAGATACAATATATAATAAAGTATCTTAACCCTAAGCTCATAGGCCTAAAGCCCATTGGACTGGATATGATATTATGTCCATAATATATATAATATATTATAGCACTCCCACTTGGACATAATAACAGTGACATGGAAGAATACAAAAATTAACAAGAGGAGTATAATCATTGATCTTCAGGATCCAATCTTCAGGATTATTTTGGATTTAATACTCCCTCTGAAGATAACAATCTTCCAAGTCGACGCATCCCAATTCCATGTACATATTTTTCAAAAGTAGAAGTGGGAAGGGATTTAGTGAACAAATCAGCTAGATTGTCACTTGAGCGTACTTGTTTTATCATTATCTCACCACTCTTCTGGAGTTCGTGAGGATAAAAGAATTTAGGGCAAATATGTTTCGTCATGTTCCCTTTGACATAGCCATTACTCATTTGAGCAATACATGCATCGTTATCTTCATAGATAACTGAAGGGCTTAAGTCATTAGAAGGGATACCACACGAGTCGTAAATGTGTTTTACCAAGGATTTCAACCAAACACATTTTTGTCCAGTTTCGTATAGAGCTATGATCTCTGAGTGGTTTGACGATGTGGTCACCCTATTTTGTTTAACAGATCTCCATGAATGGTTGTACCACCAGAGAGAAAAACATAACCGGTTTGCGATTTCGCATTGTGGGGATCAGATTAGATAACCAACATCAGCATAACCTACAAGTGTTTTGTCTTGGTTTCTTTGATAGAACAGACC
>JAPKLY010000992.1:0-29978 GCA_026898435.1 Prunella vulgaris
TTATCCTGATCCCAGCCACATAAGGATTTAATCAGGTAATAACAATTTGAATTATTCTCATTCTTACGTCATTTGAATTATTTTCATTTGGATATCTAGATTTTGAAATTATAATTTGTTAAAATTAAATTAATTATTCTATTAAATTATTCTAAATCATTTTAATTATTCTCATCCCTACGTCATTTGAATTATTCTCATCCCTACGTCATTTGAATTATTCTCATTTGGATATTTAGATTCTTAAATTATAATTTATAAAAATTAAATTAATTATTCTATTAAATTATTCTATATCATTTGAATTATTAGAGTATATACATATATATATATAATATATATATATATATATATATATATATATTTCGAGTATATATAAGTTTGTTTTGGAAATATTAATAGTCAAGGGAATTACGATTTGTTTGGTAATATTTTCATAGGAATATGTTGATTTTTTTTTTTTAAATAAATTCTTTTTTGAAAATAAATAATTTAATTTGAGATTAATAATATATATATAATTTTAAAATGAGTAATGAGTGGGATTTAGTTGGCCGAGATTTATAGATGGTGGTTAATTTTTTTTCACTTTTAAAAAGATGTTTTTACGATTTTTTATGATTTTTTTATTTTATTTTTATTTCATTTACGATTTTTATGAGAAAGTAATTGTTATTCATATTTTATTTACGATTTTTTTACAAAGATATATTATCATTATTATTATTCATAAGATATATTACAAAGATATGGACCTAATATCAACTTACATTTAAGTAGTATCAACATTAGTACTATAAAGTGCTAGTGTACTATTGATAGTGGTACTAGTGTTCATTCTAATTGAATTACTAATCTTCATAGTGTGAAACATTTAAACAATATAAATATCACTTATACATCATCAGTATTATTATTCTTAAGATATATTACAAAGATATAGACCTAATATCAACTTACATTTAATTAGTATCAACATTAGTACTATGAAGTGCTAGTGTACTATTGATAGTGGTACTAGTGTTCATTCTAATTGAATTATTAATCTTCATAGTGTGAAACACTTAAACAATATAAATATTACTTATACATCATCATTATATCAACTTACATTTAAGTAGTATCAACATTAGTACTATAAAGTGCTAGTATACTATTTAGTGGTACTAGTGTTCATTCTAATTGAATTACTAATCTGCATAGTGTGAAACACTTAAACAATATAAATATCATTTATACATCATCATCATTATTATTATTATTAAGATATATTACAAAGATATAGACCTAATATCAACATACATTTAAGTAGTATCAACATTAGTACTATAAAGTGCTAGTGTACTATTGATAGTGGTACTAGTGTTCAGTCTAATTGAATTACTAATATTAGTGTGAAACACTTAAACAATATAAATATTTCTTATACATCATCATTATTATTATTCTTTAGATATATTACAAAGATATAGACCTAATATCAACTTACATTTAAGTAGTATCAACATTAGTACTATAAAGTGCTAGTGTACTATTGATAGTGGTACTAGTGTTCATTCTAATTGAATTACTAATCTTCATAGTGTGAAACACTTAAACAATATAAATATTACTTACATCATTATTATTATTCTTAAGATATATTACAAAGATATAGACCTAATATCAACTTACATTTAAGTAATATCAACATTAGTACTATAAAGTGCTAGTGTACTATTGATAGTGGTGCTAGTGTTCATTCTAATTGAATTACTAATCTTCATAGTGTGAAACACTTAAACAATATAAATATCACTTATACATTTGGTGCAATACTGTATAGAAGAATTTGTGATACAAAATTTATATTTTTTAAAATTACATTATACATTCCGAAATTTAAAAAGAGCAGTTAAGAATTCAAAAGTATAAATAAAACAACAATAATTTAAAAACAATTACGTAGCAAATTTTATTAAAGATTGAAAAAGTAAAAATTAAAGATAATTTATGTTTTCTTTTCTTTACACTATTTTAGAATCTCATTCGAAAAGGAAGAAAAGAAAGAATATTTAGAACCGATTGAGTAGGTCTTAAACTTGATATTTATTTGAAGAAAATTTGAAAAGTTTATCTTCTTTCCAATGTGTGAATCGGAATTTTAAATTTACTAATTTACATTTGACAAATTTTTTAATATCTTAATTTTAATTTATTTTGAGATATATTATATTATATATAGTAATTTATTACGAATTTTAATTTTTTTAATTAAATTATCACTAAACCATGAATAGTAATTTTTTCGAATCTGACTTCTTAAGTTTCAAAATTGAATTTGAATTAACAAATTGATTATGTTCTAGTTAATTGTGATATGGAAACATGCGAAGTGTGGGAGAGAATGAGTATTAATTAACCGCCGACATAATAATTAACTCCTACCCTAATTTCACTCATCCACAAACTCACTTATTAAAGCATAAATATAGTTTAATAATCCTTTTTAATATTTTTTTTGTTAAAATTTAAAATTTATTTAAGTTTAGTAAAAAATTAAAATTTATTTATTACGAATTTTTATAATTAAACCTTTCTATAATTAAATAAATAAACATTTCTAAACCATGAATAGTAATTTTAATTTTTTACTAAACATTTGTCAAATTATTTATCACGAATTTTGTATAAAATATTTATTACGAATTTTTTACTAAACATTTGTCAAATTATTTATTACGAATTTTTTACTAAACATTTGTCAAATTATTTATTACGAATTTTAATTTTTTAATTAAATTATCACTAAACCATGAATAGTAATTTTCCAGAATCAATTTAATAAGAATCAAATTTGAATTTGAATTAACAAAATGATTATATTCTAGTTAATTGTGATATGGAAACATGCGAAGTGTAGGAGAGAGTGAGTATTAATTAACCGCCTGCATAATAATTAACTCCCACCCTAATTTCACTCATCCACAAACACACTTATTAAAGCATAAATATAGGAGAGAGAAAATTAAAGGGTAAAAATGACATTTAACTTGTGTCTTAATTTATTATTTCCAAAATTACCCTTGTTTGGATGTCTGGATATTTAGCAATATCCTATTTTTTCGGTAGAGATTAGTATCCAGACATCCAGACAAGAATTTTAATTTATTAAAATTAAATTAATTATTCTGTTACTAATTTACCCCTAATTATTTTAGGCTTAGATTTATTAGTAGGCGTGCAGTGCATTAATTAACCTCCACTTATATTAATTATGAACCCCACTACTATTAATTAACCAACCCACTTCCAACACTTAATATTAATTAAACGGTAATTGTTAGTTAAAGAAATATATTCATATTTATAATACTATTAATTAACCAACCCACTTCCAACACTTAATATTAATTAAACGGTAATTGTTAGTTAAAGAAATATATTCATATTTATCTATGTATATATATTAATATTTATACATGTAATATATGTGGATTGCCAATTAATTATCTACATATAATTATAATATTTATATAATATATATACATACATACTGTACAATACATTTTAATATTTATATACATAATATATAACAATACAATAAATTTTAGTGGTGCTAGCTATTTAGTAGGAAATTAGTGTATATTTATTAGCATAGAATTATGAAGTGATCAATGTGGGTTTAGAATTTGACTTAGTAATCAAAAACCAAAATTGAGATATTTTAAACTTGAGAATTATGAATAACTGTTAGTTAAAGAAATATATTCATATTTATATATATATATATATATATATATATATATAATTTTTTTAATATTTATACATATAATTGCCGATTAATTATATAAAATTATCTACATATAATAATGGGTCACTTACATTGAAGGCCAAATTATGTAGTAATACTACAACTATGGCTACCTATATTTTAAAAATACAACTAGGGCCAAATATAGCCTTTTACACCTATAATTGTGTATCAGCGAGTATAATGGTGTACTATAGTACATATATGTGTACCTCGAATGATGATGTTGCACTATTCATGTCAGATCTTGCACTGTTCACGTCAAATCGTACACTGTTCACATCACAGCTCATAATTACTTATTGCCGATGACTACTGGTACAATATATTTGTGTACCATTGACCTAATTTTTATACCATTGACCTAATTACTGTACCATAATTATTATTGTAGCCTTTTTTCGAATTTTCTGGACGGATAAATTTCCAGCCAATCTCTTTTTCGGTGAATTACAAGTGTACCATTGAGTTATTTATGGTACTATTGGGCGAAGAAAATAAATCCACACAAATATGTAACGCATAATGTATATATTAATTCCAATCAAATCTTTCGATTGAGTCACATGGGATTTTGTTGGTGATGGTTTATTGTTTAAACAGGAGTGTTGTGGATGCAAATAGGGCATACCAGCAGCATACAACTCTTGTCTCGATGACATCTCCAAAAGTGTCTCCAAGACAAACACCAAAATACTACAACATCCCAAGAATCCTCCTTTGGATTAGTATGCTCTGATTCATTACTCAACCCCTTAAACATCAGCAGCTCATCCTTAATCAATTCAGACAACAACAACAAATCTCAGCATCCACTCAGATAACAACCATAAACCACACATAATTACCCAAAAGCAAACACTAATACAAATAATACATATTAAATGTGTAACACATAATACAAATAAAAATTTCCAAATTGGAAATATATCTAAGAACCCTCCTCCTTTTTCCTGCAAATTCTTAATTCTTCAACAACAAAATTTGAGACCACGTCTTGCCGTTCACGCAACAGCCCGTCGTCCACTCCTCTGTTCGCACAACACTTATTGGAAAGAGTAACATACTGTAGTTGGCAATGTGGAGCCAAAAAGACCAGAAATAGCTTCAGGAGAGGATAACTCTATTCCTCCCCAATAGATTGGCCCAACTTCTTCATTAGGAAACTGTTTTCCTTGTAAGTACACAAGACTTTGTGGAATTCATCTATAGTTGGATTCTTCAATTTTTGGACCTAAATAATCCACAATAACAAGATCAAGGAAAAAATTACAAGAAAAGAGAACAGAGAAGTCTTGATAAACTTATCCCAATATTAATTAGGAACCCAAAAGAACTAGTAAACATCAATTGATACCTCTAAACGTCCTCACCAAACAAACACCAACTGGAGACTACTGTTCACAACTCTCGGAACCTCCAAACCTGATCTCCACCGTACAGAATCAACCCCTATGTGTCCTAAACATGCTGTCCAAATTACAGCTCGATCCAACGGTTGGTTTGTGAGAAATGACCTTTTTACCTCAACTTCGCAGAAGTGAATCGCCCAAAAACAGAACTTCTGTTCGCAGCCTATTCCCATCAATATAGAGCTCCAAATAAGATCTCCACAGTTCAGAATGTAATTCCACAAGTTCCGAACGTGCTGACAAAATTTCAGCTCGATCCAACGGTTGAAACTCCGGATATTGCTTCTGCAAGATTTCTGCCCTTTTGGATTTTCTAAAAAACGTGAATGGTACACATTTTTTCTTATCTTCCCTCGAGATGAATTTTAAAAATTCAACTTCTCCTCCCCAAGAGCACAATCAAGCAGAGCAGCATGACCGAAGAAACTTCACTTCACTTACATCACCAGATTTGACAAACTTATATATCCAAAACAAACTGAAAAAAATCAACAAAAATCAAGGCCTGGTCTCAAGGAAAAATAAACTCAACATTACAAGCAAATGTAAAAATCAACACAAGAAACATACAGACTCCAGACTGCAATCCTCTCACAGAACATCGAAATAAGCAAGAAATAACAGAGATTTAGAAAAACCCATATGAAAAACGAGAGAAACTCACCGACCCGGATGGAGAAACTTGCCGGAAAAGCAGCGAAGCCTCGCAGGAACTCCTCCATAGCAGCCTGTTCACATCCCAGCATGAAACTCGCCGGAAATCTGAAAAGCCGCAGGAATCCTCCATAGATGCCCCTGCTTCTTGCTCGCCACTCCGCCGGAATCCTCCATAGTTGCCCCTGACAGTCATCATACTACCGTCCCATCGCTCATTTCACAGCCAAATGAGAGAGAATTTAGAGAGAGGGGAGAGAATGTTATGAGAGAGAAAGGTCATTTCCAATTCCAATAGTGTTTATCAGATGGGTACAACTGTCTGTCAGGGTAATAATAATTGATTTGATGGTTACAGCTGTATGGGACGTTTTGGTAAGAGAAATAGATGGCATTGGCGTAATTAAATTAAAAAATGAAGGGTATATGTATGGAAAAAAGGCCTTAGTTGGTATTTAAAAAAAGCAAATGCTGTAGATGTAATTCAGCATGGAAAAAAGACTATAGATGTAATAATCTCTATAATAATAATATTTATATAATATATATACATACATACAGTACAATATATTTTATATACATACAATACAATACATTTTAATATTTATATACTTAATATACATACAATACAATACATTTTAGTTGTGCTAGCTATTTAGTAGGAATTTAGTGTATATTTTATTAGCATAGAATTATTAAGTGATCAACGTGGGTTTAGAATTTGACTTAGTAATCAAAAACCAAAATTTGAGATATTTTAGGCTTGAGAATTATGAATAGCTGTTAGTTAAAGAAACATATTCATATTTATATTTTGAATTATGATATATTAAGTGAGTATATTTTCGAATTTTATATCATGAATGAATTTAGATTAGTATATATTGATATATTTATATATTATGAATGAATTTAGATTAGTATATTTCGTATTTTATATTTCTGTCCATATTTCGTATTTCATATTTATATATTATGAAGGAAATATTAAAATTTAAGCCCATATTGATTAATAAATTATTATTAGTTTTTGTATCAACATCAGTACTATAAAGTGCTAGTGAACTATTGATGGTGGTACTAGTGTTCATTCTAATTGAATTACTAATATTCATAGTATGAAATACTTAAACACTATAAATGTCACTTATAAATCATCATTATTATTATTCTTAAGATATATTACAAAGACATAAACCAAATTTAAACTTACATTTAAGTAGTATCAACATTAGTACTATAAAGTGCTAGTGAACTATTGATTGTGGTACTAGTGTTCATTCTAATTGAATTACTAATATTCATAGTGTGAAATACTTAAACACTATAAATATCACTTATAAATCATCATTATTGTTATTCTTAAGATATATTACAAAGATATAGACCTAATTTAAACTTACATTTAAGTAGTATCGACATTAGTACTATAAAGTGCTAGTGAACTATTGATAGTGGTACTAGTGTTCACTTTAATTGAATTACTAATATTCATAGTGTGAAATACTTAAACACTATAAATAATACTTATAAATCACCATTATTATTATTCTTAAGATATATTACAAAGATATAGATCTAATTTAAACTTACATTTAAGTAGTATCAACATTAGTACTATAAAGTGCTAGTGAACTATTGATAGTGGTACTAGTGTTCATTCTAATTGAATTACTAATATTCATAGTGTGAAATACTTAAACACTATAAATATCACTTATAAATTATTATTATTATTATTATTCTTAAGATATATTACAAAGATATAGATATAATTTAAATTTATATTTAAGTAGTATCAACTTTAGTACTATAAAGTGCTAGTGAACTATTGATAGTGGTACTAGTGTTCATTCTAATTGAATTACTAATATTCACAGTGTGAAATACTTAAACACTATAAATATCACTTATAAATCATCATTATTATTATTCTTAAGATATATTACAAAGATATAGACCTAATTTAAACTTACATTTAAGTAGTATCAACATTAGTACTATAAAGTGCTAGTGAACTATTGATAATGGTACTAGTGTTCATTCTAATTGAATTACTAATATTTATAGTGTGAAATATTTAAACACTATAAATATCACTTATAAATTTTCATTATTATATACAAAGATATCATTATTATTATTCATAATATATCATTCAAAATATAAAATATGAAATATACTAATCCAATTTCATTAATAATATAAAATTGAGAAAATTACATCTGTAGTCTAATTTATTAGTTGAATCACAAATTGGGCCACAACTGTAGCCAAATTATACGGAGAGCCATCAAACCATCACCAAAATTCCCTCTTTGTCCATATGTCTACAACTACCCTTGTGTCAGAGCACATGTGGAAAAAGTAATGGTTTGATGGGACGATGATGTGATGTAAAGTAACTTTGGCTACACATACAAGAAAACTACTGATAAACATTACACGCAAAAATAATTCAAACAAATTTGGAGAGAGAAAGGGCACTGTATATTGGTGAAGAAGGAGACGAAAGGAGCAGCTGGGCGACTGTTTGCAGTGACGGAGGGAGGTGGAGGTCGCGCGTTGGAGTTTGGCAGCAGCAGTAGACGTGTTTTCGATTCTGGTGTTGGCCGACGCGATTTGTGACGCACTGGGAGCAAGCAAAAGTTGCAGGTTTCCGGCTGGAGGTGGAGTCCGGCAGTGATTTCAGAGAGGCGACGTCGAACTTGCGGCGTCCAACTTGGTTGCGGAGGTGTTTGCATCGGCCGATCGTGTTTTAATGGTGGTTACTGTGTTGGTGAGGTTCCAGGCAACGAGAACAAGCGGTGGTCCGGAGTTTTGCAGGTGCGATGGGTTCGGTTATGGAGTCAATGGGCGGTTTTCGACTGGGATGAGAGTTGTTGGTAGCTGGGTATGCGAAAGATTTCTGGAACAGGGGACTCCGGCGAAAGCAGTAATTTCAGAGGCTTAGCTTCGAATTTTTACGGCGATTTTTGAAAGGTGCGCTGCCTCTTCTTCTCCGGTGCGACGGTGAGCTTGAGGGTGCCATGGTTTCCGGCGATGTGGTAACAATTTCCGGTGGCAGAGCATTTCCTCTTCTTCAAATTTCCGGCCAGAGGTGTTTAGACTTGCTGCTGCGACGAAGTGGATTTTCGGCGTAGTGCAACCTGTTTCCAGTTGTTGTTTCGTTGCTGCATTTTTGGCGTTTGGGCGGTGTAGGTGGAGTTGTGTGGATTTGCGGACGGAACGCAGTGAGATGAAAACACAAAATGAGATGGAGTCTTGAATTAATTTTTCTTTATCCATGAATGAAATCATTTCGGTCATTTGAAGAGAAGCAGGCTAATTTGAAGTGATTAATTGTTTCGTTTTTTTTTTTAAATGGATTAATTGTTTGGTATTAAATGAAAGCTACAACTGTTTTTTTTTTTAATTGCCATGGAAACACTACATGTTTGACTTTGAATATGGAATATGCTGAAGAATAGCTAACATGTGGGTTGAGCGAGGCTGTGTTGCTGAGTGTTTGGATGTGTTGCAATTCCAGAGTCAGTTGATTGAAGGGAAGGAATTGAATTTCCAGGCGGTTTTGAGTGTGTTTATTTCTAAGGTGGGAACTTCTTCAATTTCTGCACACCGTAAGAGAGTAGATGCCGGAGAAATATCCAGTGTGAATTAATTGAAACTCGACTCATCTTTGTTTTCAGTTCGCAATAGTACAATAATCAATACTATAGTACATTACGAATCATTATGGTACAGAAGCAATAGTACACCAATTTGTTAAATGGTACACACGCACAATCAATGGTACAGATGGCCGGAAATATTATCGTTTGACAAGTATCGCTGATGGGCATAGTACACGATGTGACGTGAACAGTGACACACGTCACATCAATTGTACCTTTTTGTCATTGCATTAAATGCTCAAACAGTAGTTGAAGTACACTTATATGAACTATAGTACACTCGAATACACACAAGTACACACATAAGTAAACAGTAGCCGAGGTACACTTATCTGACACAGCTATAGTGAACATCCATCATTTTACAGCTACAACACTATTTTTTTCTACAGTTGTCTGACACAGGGGTACCCTATATTAATTACATTGGTTTGGTTCTCAATGTAGTTTTAAAAGGCGAAAGTCCTTATGTGTATTATACATACTTAAATGGGCCCTGACTGTACGTTACCCTATAAAATTCGTAATATACTAATCTAAATTCGAAATATATCTAAAGAGATTCGAATTTTAAAATTCAAAATATATCATTAAATTTATATTTTTTTAAATTACATTATACATTCCAAAATTTAAAAAGAGCAGTTAAGAATTCAAAAGTATAAATAAAACAACAATAATTTAAAAACAATTACGTAGCAAATTTTATTAAAGATTGAAAAAGTAAAAAACTAAAGATAATTTATATTTTCTTTTCTTTACGCTCTTTTAGAATCTCATTCGAAAAGGAAGAAAAGAAACAAAATTTAGAACTGATTGACTAGGTCTTAAACTTGATATTTATTTGAAAGAAATTTGAAAAGTTTATCTTCTTTCCAATGTGTGAATCTGAATTTTAAATTTACTAATTTACATTTGACAAATTTTTTTAATATCTTTATTTTAATTTATTTTGAGTTATAGCATATTATATATAGTAATTTATTACGAATTTTAATTTTTTTAAATTAAATTATCACTAAACCATGAATAGTAATTTTTCCGAATCTGATTTCTTAAGATTCAAATTCAAATTTGAATTAACAAATTGATTATGTTCTAGTTAATTGTGATATTTAACCGCCGACATAATAATTAACTCCCACCCTAATTTCACTCGTCCACAAACCCACTTATTAAAGCATAAATATGGGTATTGAAGAGTCACATTTCTATCGATGTATAATGATATTTTATAAATTGTATAATGATATTATAAATTGATTTGTATCAAATTATTTATATTACAAAAAAAAAATATTAAAATTGACCAATTAATTTTAGGGTTGGTTACTAGTGAGGCCATTTTTAACACCCATAACACATGTAAGGCCACATACTATTAATTGACTCAACCAAGGCCAAAAAGCGGTTTTGTGTACTATTGTGATTATTTGTGTACTTGTGACTGAATAAGTGTACCATAATTCATTTCATTGTACCTCGGGTACTGTTTAAACAATTATTGCACTGATAAAGGGTACGATTGATGTGACGTGTGTCACTGTTCACGTCACATCGGTTACTGTACCGGCCAGCATACTTGTCGATATTATTTTCGGCGATGTGTACCATTGATTGTGCGTATGTACCATTGAACAAATTGGTGTACTATTGCTTTGTACCACAACGATTCGTAATGTATTATAATATTAATTATTGTACTATTGCGTCTTTTTTTCGTCAACATAAATTTACATAATTTTTCACTCATAATTTTTTCGGCTAAAGCAGAGACGTAATTTTTCCGTCAACACAAATTTACATAATAAGATGAGAGCCAATGAAATATAATTCAATGTCAAATAATTGAGCCCATGTCTTGGTTAATTAGTGAAGATGACAACCCATTTGTTTGATAAAGAAAGAAAAGAGATGTGTCTTATTTGTGATCCACAATTAAAGACACATAAGGTTGAAATGAAGACGTGGCATACTTATGGCCATTTGTTTGAAATCAGAAAGGAGATAACAACTGCCATTTTCGAAAAAAAAGGAAAAAAGCCACGGGAGCCATCTCCACCTCTAATGGAATTTAAGCCACAAGCATGTTGGAATCACAGCAGCAGCCCACCGCGCCGGAACCCCTGTTCTCATTCGCTGCAACTCGTCGAAACGCGCACTGCAAACACACCCAAATCAAGGTCGAGTGCCCCTGTTCGTAGAAGCTGCGTGAAGGACCTCTGTTTGTTGCCGGAAAATCGAACCCACTCGCCGAAAATTGCCAACGACGGAGAAGACCACAGGCCACCGCCGATAGCCATTCCTGACGCCGGAATCGAGCGCGAACATCACCGCCTCAAACCTTGAAGCTGCCGGCACTTGAAGCTTCACAGAACGCTGTGCCGTTAGCCCACCGGTGCCGTCCGCCGTCCGGTCACTGCCGTCCGTTTACAAAAAATGTTGAGCCTACACTTGAAAAAAATAATTTTGAAACCCCAGTAAAATATAATCAGATTCAACTATACCTTCAGTTGACAGCGTGGCATGGCCGTGGACGGTAGGGGGTGCGTCGTTGCGCCGTGGCCTCACTGTCGTCCGCCTACCTCCTCCGACCGTCTGGTCGTGTTCCTTCGTCACAACTGTACATGTGCACCGTCCGCGACAACCTCTCACTCTTCTAGTCGTTGTGCCGTCGGCCGGTTGCCTTCTCACAACCTTTTGCAGCCGGACGAGAGAGAGAAATTTAGAGTGAGGCAATTTTAAATGGGACAGATTGATTTGATGGTACAGCTGTGATGCAGGATATTTTAAGGGCATAATGGGCATAATGGGAATGAATTGGAGTAGTGGTCCTGGTTTGGGTTTCAGAGGGAAATATTGGCTCTATAGGTAATAAATCCTTAATTTTAAATCAAGAAATTTGATCTAATGAAATTAGATTGAATTTTTTAAATATTACTGAATTTAAATTTTTTGAAATTTAAAATTTTAAAATTTATTTATTACAAATTTTTATAATTAAATCTTTCTATAATTAAATAAATAAACATTTCCAAACCATGAATATTTTAATTTTTTACTAAACATTTGTCAAATTATTTATCACGATTTTTTTATAAAACATTTGTTACGAATTTTTTAAAACATTTGTCAAATTATTTATTATGAATTTTTTACTAAACATTTGTCAAATTATTTATTACGAATTTTAATTTTTTAATTAAATTATCCCTAGATCATGAATAGTAATTTTCCAGAATCAATTTAATAAGAATCAAATTTGAATTTGAATTAAAAAAATTGATTATGTTATAGTTAATTGTGATATGGAAACATACGAAGTGTGGGTGTTGATAAAAGGATCTAAACTTGAGATAAGCTTGAGGATTATAAGTATAAAATGGCAAGAAGTTATAAACTGCTCGCCTACGTGCTCGCCCACCTGCTCGTCGACATGCTCGCTCAAGATTAAAGGTGTCAAAGCAACGAGCCTACGCGGCCTTTCCCCAGTTGCTCGCACCAATGCTCGCCCAGCTGCTCGCCCAGATGGTCGTCTTTAGCTTGAATATAACAAGGCAGCGAGTTCAGAAGATAAGCCCATGCTGCTCGCCCGGCTGCTCGCCCACTTGCTCGCTACATTGTCCGTCTCTCCTTCGAGGGAAAGAAGACACAAGATGTCCGAGGAACCTGTATGAAAGGTCCGGATTGTTGAAGGCTAGAGTTAGTGGGGCAAAGCTTGGAGGGGATGACAAGTGGAGGACACTTGTCACCCCCACAAGCCATATGGCCTAAAAAGAGGCCACCTCATCCTAAGAGGGATATAAATAAGAGGAAAAACCTCATTTGTAAGGATTCAATTTCCAAAATTCAAGAAATACAATACACAATTCCTCTCTCTACTTTTCCAATTCTCACTCCTATTACTAATCAAAATTACATCTTTAGATTATTGATTGAGTGATTTCCTACGTATAAATTAGCCACATAAATCATTCGGTTATATAAATTGCTCAACAATTTGGCGCTAGAAGAAGGGGTCGAACCTCCGTCAATTGAAGAATTCGATACTCATTCTTCATTATTCCTCAAGAACACCAAGAACACCCGTCGAAGTCCGGTAAATGTTTTGAAGAATATCTTCAATTGTGAGTGTTTTCAAGAATTTATTGTCTTCGAAAACACGAACTAGAAAAGATTTCTTTAAAATCCCGTCTGCTATACTTAATTATTAACCGGAAACAATGACGAGGCATACGTACGAATCCTCCCACGATGAATCCCGCACTACCTCGACAAGTCAGAGATGGAGGGGACGAGGACCATCCGGACACCGTCAAGCTGAACAAGCTCGTGTCCCGGCGTTACCGGCGGTTCCGGTCGGTCAACAAATTGAAACTACCATTGAATCAATGGTTAGAACGCCCGAGGACATCGAGAGAGCGATGACCGCCCTGAAACAATTACAGAAGCAGCAGGTGGTGATGACACGTCGTCCATTAATCCAGGTTGCCCAGACTGAGACGAGACATGATACTCGAACAAGCTACCATCCTCAGGAGGAGGAGGCCAGCAGTGGACGTGTTGTGCCCGAAAGTTCAAGGGGCAAACAAAAGATGTCCGATCGCCTTGGACCACAACCCCCACGCTCAAACCAGCGACCAGCTGGGCGAGCAGAGGGGCGACCAGCGGGGCGACCAGCTGACCAAGCATATGATCAACACGAATGCCTTGACGGGTCACAAGGCGATAAGCGTGGTAATCAGAGTCATCACTCAGAAAGGAGAAGGTCGGAGCATTCATATCGCAAGGAGCCTTGCGAGTCTGATGCCCGGCACCAAAGAAGGCCGGTGCAAGAAAGGTTGAGGAGACGGGCATCCGAGAGGTTAGGACCAAATGCCGCGAGTAACCTCCAGCAACCACACCGGGAAATCGCCCGAAGTGAGGGACTGCCGGGGGTAGCACGTCATCATGAGGTGCACCCGGAACAGCCTCGAGGAGGGGGATCATCCCGCGGGTCATCTGTCCTAGAGATCGAGAAGTTGAAGAAAGTTGTGGAAGACTTACAACACCAGGTGGCCATCAAGGACAAGGTGGAAACATACACATCACTCCCTGTATCACCATTGTCGCCGGTCATCCTAACTGCACCAATCCAGAAGAAAATACAGTTTCCCTCACTTGTGCTGTATGAGGGAGAGTCTGACCCCAAGGTTCACATCTCTAAATATGCCGATTATATGATATCAATGGGGGCATCGGATGCGACGCAGTGTCGGAACTTTCCCTTAACTCTTGGAGACCGGGCGCATAGATGGTTCTCAGCCTTGACACCTGGATCAATTCAATCATTTGGGCAGTTGACCCGGGAATTCCTATCCCACTTTTCGGGATTTGGAACATATCTGACGCAGAAACATAGGTTAGCCAACATCTCGCAAGGGTCCGAGGAGACTGACCAACAATACTTGGAGCGGTTTGATAGAATCCTCCTGGAAGGGGAAGCGGTTAGTGACGATACAAAGGTTGTAGCAGTCATGGCGGGACTGCGTAAAGGAACGGACCTATGGAAAGAAATGCATCTGGCCTGTCCTGGTACATACGCCGAGTTCCGCCACAAAGCTGGTGTATACGTCGCAATGCAGGAAGCGATGGCCAAGCAGTTGGCCCCAGAGGCTGAAGATAAGAAGAATGGAAAGAAGCCTGGTGGTAGTGGTTATAAGGCCCCGAAAAATTTGAAATCATTTGGGGACACGGCAGAATATAGGGAAAAATTAAACCAAGTCTTAACTACCACAATTGATCACGTCTTCACAGCTGTGAAAGACCAGGATATGCTAGCTGCACCCCGGAGGATCAGACAAGATCGCAGCAAGCTAAACCCGAACAAGTTTTGTGCATACCATCAAAGTATCGGGCACTTCACCAGTGAATGCCGCGATTTGTTAAAACAGTTATGGAAATTCTATGAGGATGGAAAACTTGCCGAGTTTGTAAAGAAGGCTCCAGGAAAAAGACAACGTCCGACGAGACAGGAAGCCTCGGATGATGAAAGAAGCGATGAGGCGGAGAGAGCCCCAAATAGACAAGTAAGAAGGGGTCCACCAGCAAGGCCGACGCATCTGGAGCCGAACCGAGAGATCCTTGTGATCGAAGAGATTGGGTCTGCAGGAGGGATGGTAGATGGCCGTCCAACATCAAAAAGACAGAAGAAAGCAGAAATTCGGGCGGTCAATCAGGTGCAAGAGATGGGGTCCGGATCAAAGGCGGCTACGAAACCAGTTGCGGAGTTGACTTTCTCTCAAGAAGATCTTGAAGGGATCCTTACACCGCACAACGACTCCTTGGTTATCAGCGCCAATATCATGAACGCAAGGGTACACCGACTGCTAGTGGATACAGGAGCTTACACAAATATTCTGTTCAAAAAGACACTAGACCAACTAGGAGATTACGAATCCTACATAGAGGATTGCAATCACAAGATAGTGGGATTCGGAGAAGCTGTGACCGTCCCACTAGGTGTAATAAGGTTGCCGGTAGAACTTGTAGCGCTAGAGGACCCGGAAAGGAGGATGACAAGGTTGTTAGATTTCCTAGTCGTAGATCAACCATCCGCCTATAACGGGTTCCTCGGCCGCCCTTTCATTTCTGAATTTAAAGCTGCATGTTCTACTTACTACTATTGTATCAAATTCCCAACTCTCAAGGGTGCAGGTACGGTAAAAGGGGACCAAAAGAAGGCGCGAGAATGCCTATTGACCCAGAAGAAGCCCGTGAACCAGGTGTTAGTGTTTGAAGATCCCACATCACAACCCTCCACAAGCAGGCCGAGCAATTTGGATGACACTTCGGTAGACACCGAAATGATGGAAATAGACCAAACATCGGAAGACATGGAGGTGGATAATGAACTCCAGCAAGATCCTGTGACCGTAGCCAAAGAGAGTGGTGGAATGGAAGCAGCGCCGGAGGATCAGACAGAGACCTCAGAAGACATTGAGCCCCGGTTGGGCTATGAACCTATCTCGGAGGAGATAGAAGCACACCTTGAAGGACCAATGGATGATCCCCGGTGGAAAGATAAAAAGCGACGCGCCACACCAGTGGAGGAGCTCAGATCCATACAAGTTAATCCAGATAAAGAGGATCTAGAACTCTTTATCGGGTCAGAATTGGGAGAACCTTATAGAGGCCAGATGGAGGAATTCCTTCGGTCAAACCTCGATGTGTTTGCATGGTCACACGAGGATATGACCGGCATACCAGTGGAACACGCGTGCCATCGCCTGAATATAGATCCCACGAAGAAGCCTGTTCGCCAGAAGAGGGGAAAATATGGGCCAGACAAGTATGAGGCGTTGACCGGTGAGGTGAAGAAACTTTTGGACAATAAACTCATAAAGGAAGCATTATGTCCTCAATGGGTGGCGAACCCTGTCTTAGTCAGAAAACCAAATGGAACATGGAGATTATGTATAGACTTCACAGATCTTAACGCCGCATGTCCAAAGGATAACTTCCCTCTACCCCACATCGACCAGCTGGTAGACAATACGGCGGGACACGAACTAATGACGTTTATGGATGCCTTTGCAGGTTATCACCAGATTGCCATGCACCCCGATGATCAAGAACATACAGCCTTCTATACAAATAAAAATCTATTTTGTTGGAAGAGGATGCCCTTTGGGTTGATCAACGCCGGCGCCACATATCAAAGATTAGTCAACAAGATGTTTGACCAACACCTTGGTGACACAATGGAAGTCTATGTGGATGACATTGTTGTGAAGAGTCTTAGAAAAGATGACCATCTGGAGCACCTCAAGCAAGCATTCGATATCATGAGGGTGTATAACATGAAGCTTAACCCAAAGAAAAATAGCTTTGGGGTACAATCCGGTAAATTCCTGGGACATCTCGTAAGTCAACGGGGCATAGAAGTCAACCCATCACAAGTCTAATGTATTCTAGACATGGGTCCACCAAAGGATGTACAGGCAGTTCAACGACTTACCGGATGTCTCGCGGCACTTAATAGATTTATATCCCGGTCTGGGGATAAGAATAGACCCTTCTTCGAGTCTATCAAAGGCAAAGGCACCTGCAAAAGGACCGGGAGGACCAACTACGTATGGACAGATGCTTGCCAAAAGGGGTTCGAAGATATAAAGAGCTACCTCAGTAATCCCCAGATCTTGTCAAAACCGGTGCCGGGAGAAAAGCTATACTTATACCTGGCGACCTCGGAAGTAGCCATAAGTTCAGCCTTGGTACGTGCAGAAAGTAAGGCGCATTTGCCAGTGTATTATGTCAGCCAGGTGCTACATGAAGCAGAATTACGATATTCCCCAATGGAAAAATTGGCATATGCATTGGTGATGAGTGTGCGGAAACTCCGACCATATTTTTTCGACCATCAAGTGGAAGTTTTGACAACATTTCCCTTGAGGCAAGTCTTACATAGACCTGATACTGCCAGACGATTGTTAAAATGGTCACTAGAGGTTAGCCAGTATGGTATAACATACGCACCCCGAACAGCGATCAAAGGGCAGGCTCTGGCAGACTTCATAGTAGAGCTAACCTACCCTCAAGATCCGACGAGGGGACGTGTTTACCCATGGCACCTCTATGTAGACGGCTCAGCAACAAGTTCCGCAGCCGGAGCAGGTGTCGTCCTAATAAGTCCCGACAAACAAGTGTTTACCTCAGCAATAAGGTTCGATTTCCTAGCAACCAACAATGAAGCCGAATACGAGGCGCTTATTGCAGGCTTGAGACTATCATTAGCTGTGGGGGCAACTAGGCTTCAGATTTTCGGAGATTCGCAGCTAATCATATCTCAAGTCCGAGGAGAGTACGAGGCGAAAGATCGACAAATGATCATCTACCAAAGGATCGTTGCACACCTAATATCAAAGTTTGAACAAGTATACATTGAGCAGATCCCCCGACTAGAGAACACCCAAGCAGATGCTTTAGCCCGGTTAGCCACGAGCACCGGAGAATCAAGCATCTCAGAAGTGGTGGTCACAAAGTTAATTAATCCTTCAACATTTGATTATGTTCATCAAGTGTTGAAGAGGGGGCAACAGATAATCAATAGCCAGCAGCAGTCTACAGATGATTGGCGAACACCTATCTGCAAATACTTGTCCAACGGAGAGCAGCCAGGAGACCCATGGGAAGCACAGCGGATTGTGAAACAGGCTGCGAGATACACGATGGTTGAAGGACAATTATATAAAAGAGGAATTTCACTCCCATTACTCAAATGTCTTTCTTCAGAAGAAGGACAGAAGGTGTTGAAAGAAATCCATGAAGGAATATGTGGAGGACATGCTGGGGGGCAAGCCTTAGCTTACAAAACCATCAGGCAAGGGTATTATTGGCCGACACTGCGAAAAGATGCTATCAGATATGCTAAGAGATGCTTGAAGTGCCAACAATTCGCTCCAAGCATCCACACCCCAGCACAAGAATTGAAGTCGGTATATAGTCCATGGCCATTCGCTAAATGGGGTATCGACTTGATCGGCCCATTCCCTCCCGGGAAGGGAGGGGTAAAATTTGTAGTAGTGGCAGTGGACTATTATACTAAGTGGGCCGAAGCTGAAGCACTAACAACGATAACCCAAGAGAGGATGATAAGCTTTATTTGGAAGAACCTGATATGCAGATTTGGGTTACCACAGTCAATAGTCACGGATAACGGGAGGCAGTTTGATGGAAATAAGTTAAGAGACTTTTGCACATCGTGGAACATCAAGAAACATTATTCCACGCCATATCATCCTCAGTCAAACGGACAAGTTGAAGCAGTAAATAAAATTTTGAAGCACATCTTAAAGATCCGGTTGGAAGAAAAAAAGGGAAGTTGGGCCGACGAGCTTCCGGAGGTCTTATGGACCTACAGAACGTCTTACAGAACAAGTACCGGAGAGACCCCATTCACGATGGCTTTCTGAGTGGAAGCGGTCATCCCAGTAGAGGTCCAGCATCGGACATGGAGGATAATCGAGTACAACGAGGAAGCAAATGAAAATGATATGGCTGTAGAAAGGGACTTGATTGAAGAAACAAGAACCTCGGCAGAAGTGAGAAATGCAGTTTATAAGCGACGAGCCGAGAAATACTACAACTCGCAGGTTAAAGATAGAAAATTCCAAATCGGTGACCTAGTGATGCGAAGGATATTAGCAGTCCCGACTGGAGTATTTGGTCCGAAATGGGAAGGTCCGTTCAGAGTAACAAAGAGTTGGCCAAATGGGACATACGATCTGGAGGATATGCAAGGTAGTTCTTCGGCATACACGTGGAATGCGACACATCTCAAGAAGTTTTACCAATGAAGACTTATGTAAATTTCTCAAAAAAAAAAAAACCTTGCTTGTCCGACATGTATAGGGGCAGGCAAGTCCATAATAGACACGGACGAATCTGTAAAATTATTATTCTATTGAATAAAGAGAATTCCTTTCGAATTGATGTATCAGAAGATGTCTCAAGTTATAAGCTCTAAAGACTTACAAGTCCACAGTAAAGGCAAGGTATTGAGACTAACCCTAAGGTTAAAACCATTAAAAGGGAGTCCTTACCAATCAATAAGCCTACATCCAAAGAGATGAAGAATAAGGTGTAAATTCGCGATTCCATAAAATGGAAAAGTAAGACGAATCAATTAAAACACCATACATCAAAAAGCGAGCACTAAATAACTAAGACAGAAGTATCAACAGCGGGAGTAAATTATAAGCGAAAGCCAATAAAAGAGAAACTGTCAATGCATTAAAACGGTAAAAGGTGTTCAAGTACATATGGGGCGCCTTCAAGGGCGAAAAAGTAAAAGTAAGAACGTCTCTAAAGACAATTGAAACAAAAAGAAAGAAAACCATCATATCAATGCCAGCCAGGCTGGTCGCCCACCTGCTCGCCAGCCTGGTCGCCAGCCTGTTCGCCTGCCTGGCCGCCCACCTGCTCGCCGGCTCTTGAAGGAGAGAGACCTGGGAGAACCTCGAAGGGAGATAGACCCTCAGTGTCCACCATCGCGTCATCCTCAGCATTAATCTGAAGAGGCGGATAGTTTCCACCGATGATCTTAAGTGTCGAAGGCACAGCACTTAGATCGACTCCCATTTCTTCAAGATCCCCGATGTCCACCACCAAACCTTTCTTAAGAGGACGTTCGGTAAGGAAGTCGGTGAATTCCTTCTTCAAAGCAGTCCAGGGGTCCTCGTTCTCACCAACAGCATGGTGATAGGCCCGCAGATTCTCGGTAAAGGCATATACGAAGCCAAAGTCAGAGGACTCGGCTCGAATGTTAGCAACAGCCTCGGGAGTATAGCAGTCAGTATGGGCCGCTTTGTGCTCGGCAAGTTGGGTCTGAGTAGTTTGGAGTTCGTTCTCCAACTCGGTAATCCTCCTCCGAGCCACCCTGTTCTCTTCCAACTGAGCACGCAAGCTCGTCACCTCAGCACGTAAACTCTCAGCCTCGGCATGGGCCCTCTCAGAGCTGGCAAGGGCCGAGTTCTCAGCATCCAAAGAGGCCTTGGCTTTAGCCTCGGCTATAGCTATCTTCTTCTTGGCCTCATCTCTCTCCTTCTTCACATTATCTGATAGCACAGCGTAAGCTTTCTCCAAGGTGACGGCTTGCTCAAGGGCGCGCTGAGCACTGAAAAGAGCCCCACTCGTATGATGCATGGCCGTACGGATATTATCCGTCATTGACTGGCGCTGAGCGATGTCTTCTTGAGGCTGAGACCAGTGCCTAACGGTGGATTCAACGGCAAGGCGAGTAGAACCCTTGAGCTCGTTGAGAGACTTCGGGGGACGGGCGAGTGCGAAATGATGTACAGCTGCGCTCCGGTGTTGGTAGCGTGAGGGATCATACCTGAGTCAGAAGTCAAAATAAGTCTAAAACAAGTCTGTGAAAAATGTTAAGTATAAGTATGCTACAGGATTGTGGAGTATTACCCTGCTGCTCGATCCTGATCCCATCCAAGGATCGAGACATCCGATAGCTGCCCAACAGATCGTATGGGGGCAGGAGCAGAGGAGGTGCCAACAGGAGCAGGAAAAGTTGACTCGGGAACCTCGTCTCGGCCCGAGCCTCCTGGGGCTGAGGATCTGGTAATTCGGGCTCTCTTGGCAGCCTCACCCTCACGCTCAACGCGTGAACCATCTCCTCGGAGCACTCGCCGGGTGCCACCGCTTGGAGAACTACTCGGGGCTTGACGATCCTCGGTACGAGGAGCCCGAGGGGCAGCAGACCGAGTGTTCGGCCCAGGACCACCAGTCTTTTTGGTCATCTTAGCGGCGATCTGAGCGGCTAGCACCACGGACGGGGGATCCCTCTTGGTACGTGCCATCCCAAATTTCTGGTTCAAAGTCTTGAAGGATGGAGGGATGGCAATGGACACTTCAGGAACTGCAGGCATGAAGAGGCAAAAAGAGTTAGAAAATTTTTCATAAAAAATAAAGGAATGTTAAACAAGGAGTCAAAATAGATATACCTGCGGGACGAACAACCTGGGCTCGTAGATGGTGAGGAGTGGTAATTAACCCCGAGGCAACGCGGCAGCTGAATTTGTTCAAGTAGTCAAAGGTTCTGTCCTTCTTGTTCCGACGGCAAACAAGAATGCAAGTAAACTTGAACTCCTCAGATAAGCTCGTCTTCTTCCAGCGTTGAGGGATCAAACCTGTAATACAAAGGAACGAAGACATCAGACACAATATCAAAAGAGTTTTTTAAGATTCAAAGCATGTAAACAAATCCTACGCTGCAACTCGCCAAACTCAGTAGGGGACATAATTCGTCCCCCAAGACCCTCATTGTTGTCGGGAGCCCGCCAATCGCCGCCAATGAAAAAGAATTGTTCTTTCCAGTCTCTCACTTTGTTTGGCAGTCCCTCGAGGATCTTCATGTCACTCCTCGCCTTAAGGTAATAATAACCTTGACCCTCCTCAGAGCACTTGCTAAGGCAGAGGGTGTAATTCACCTCTTGAGGAGTCAGGCGATCCTTGTATTTCTCCAAGGCAAAAACCGTGCACAGCGATATCAAGTACGTCCACGCGTTGGGAGTTAGCTGGGTAATTGCTAAACCCGTTGTCTCCAAAAAACGCCCGATAAGAGGATGCAAGGGTAACGTCACACCAGCAGCCAACGTATGCACGTTTATGGCCGTCAATCCTTCCGGAGGGCGATCAGCTCTTTCTTTCTCCCGGGGAGCATACATAGTAACGTCACAGGGAATATGATATTCTTTCCGGATATGGTCAAGATCGTCTTCATCAATAACGCTCACTATGGAGTTCGCCTTAAAGGGTGTACGATCATCTCTTTCGAGTTCCCGATATTGCCGAGGCGGTGTCGGGAAGTCAACAGCATACCGCTCGTAGTACGCCCTCCAATCAAACTCCTGTGCAATGCCTTCAGGGATGGACCTCTCAGACATATGTGGTTGGGGAAAGCTAACAGACTCAAACCACTCAGTGATTGAGTCGTCGCTATCGCCACTGCTGGAGAGTATTTCGACGTCCTCCGCGTCATCCCCCTCTGGGCGAGCAATAGGCTGCTCGATTTCTTGCTCGCCCGGTTGCTCGCCGATATGCTCGCAAGGTTGCTCGCCAGCCTCCTCGCAGGCCTGCTTGCCTTCTCTCGCCAAGAACCGATTTACCTCCTCAACCGCGGAGTCGGACCCTGCCAAATGAACCGAGGATAGGCCCGCAATCAGACCGCCCTCCTCTACATTCTCCACCATGGGCCGTTTGCCCGGATTCCGGTGAGAAATCGTCCGGCTTGAGGATGAAGACATGGATTCAGGAAGAAAGAGGTAAAGACAGGGTTGACCTTAGGGTGTGATTAAATAAGGATGGTGGGCGTCGCCAACAAAATCTCAATCAGAAAATCCGGCAAACAAGTTTATAAAGTAGACATGCAAAAAATTTTGAAATAAAATGAAGGTAATGTGAACAAAGGATGAAAGGAATTGAGAAACTACCTGGGATATTGAGTCGAAAAACCGATCGCCGGAATCAGTGAAGATCGCTAGAGTCGCCGGAGAAAGATCAGAAATCGGAGCGCCGGAAAATTTTCAGAGGACAAGGGTAAATGAAGAAGAAGATGAATAGTGGCTAAGAAACCCTATTTATATGTTCGGGTCAAAGTGAAAGAGGGAAAAGAACCTCAGGGACCAAGTTGCAAAACATTTGAAAAGTTTCTGAAAGGGCACGTCTTTTCATGCGACTGATTGGCGCACGAAACGAGGAGGCGCCTCATTTTCAGGGGAGTTGCCTTGAATATTGAGGAGAGAGAGGGCGAGCAGGAGGGCGAGCTCCGGGGCGAGCACCACGTTACTCGCTAAGCTGCTCGCCCAGTTGCTCGCCCAGTTGCTTACTAACATAGTGTAAGATCAATTCCAGCATATACTTTGATGACAAATCAAAATATATACTGAGGGGCAAATGTTGATAAAAGGATCTAAACTTGAGATAAGCTTGAGGATTAGAAGTATAAAATGGCAAGAAGTTATAAACTGCTCGCCTACGTGCTCGCCCACCTGCTCGCCGACATGCTCGCTCAAGATTAAAGGTGTCAAAGCAACGAGCCTACGCGGCCTTTCCCCAGTTGCTCGCACCAATGCTCGCCCAGCTGCTCGCCCAGATGGTCGTCTTTAGCTTGAATATAACAAGGCAGTGAGTTCAGAAGATAAGCCCATGCTGCTCGCCCGGCTGCTCGCCCACTTGCTCGCTACATTGTCCGTCTCTCCTTCGAGGGAAAGAAGACACAAGATGTCCGAGGAACCTGTATGAAAGGTCCGGATTGTTGAAGGCTAGAGTTAGTGGGGCAAAGCTTGGAGGGGATGACAAGTGGAGGACACTTGTCACCCCCACAAGCCATATGGCCTAAAAAGAGGCCACCTCATCCTAAGAGGGATATAAATAAAAGGAAAAACCTCATTTGTAAGGATTCAATTTCCAAAATTCAAGAAATACAATACACAATTCCTCTCTCTACTTTTCCAATTCTCACTCCTATTACTAATCAAAATTACATCTTTAGATTATTGATTGAGTGATTTCCTACGTATAAATTAGCCACATAAATCATTCGGTTATATAAATTGCTCAACAGTGGGAGTGGGTGAATATTAATTAACCGCCGGCGTAATAATTAACTCTCACCCTAATTTCGCTCATCCACAAACCCACTTATTAAAGCAAAAATATAGAAGAGAGAAAATTAAAGGATAAAAATGACATTTAACTTATATCTTAATTTATTACTCCCTCTGTCCCAAAAGACATTGCATACTTTCTATTTTTGTCTGTCTCATAAAAAGTTTGCATATCTAAAAGTGGTAACTATTTATTAAACTCCACTCTCACAATACACATATAGTATATATAAAAATGTACTTATTATACTTTTTTCTTAAACCTGTGCCCAAAAGACACCGCAATGTCTTCTGGGACGGAGGGAGTATTTCCAAAATTACCCTTGTCTGGATGTTTGGAATATTTAGCACTGTCCCTATTTTTTTTATACTAATACACTCACATTTACACATCAACATCAACTCTTCTTAATAACCGTGAATTAACAAGATAGTCCAATTTTTGTTAACAGAGAGTAATATTTAAAAAAATATAGTTTCTGATCAATTTAAAATGGAGAGTACTTTGATTAGTAATGTAATTAATTTCATCTACGATAGCAAAAGTCAAACCTGTTTCTCTAACGATTTCAACAACACTTGATCTAACAAATCTCTGAAATCAAATATGGCTTATGCTTCTCTTGTTTCGCTCGAAGAAACCCTAGATCTCATCTTGAATCACGATAAGTGTTCCGTTTCTGTTGATGAGAGAGAAATAATAACCTCCATCTGTGAATACGTGAATTTTTTGATGTCGTTCCTCGAAAATTTCCCCGAGAAAGCCAGCCGATTGGAAGGAAAAATCAGGGATTTAGCTAATGAAGCCGAGGATTTTATTGAACATTTCATGTGGAAGCAATTTCAGACTAGTTGGTGGCCTTTCGGGCTATCACGAGTTGACTTTGAAGGCCAGCTGAAAAGAGTAAGTGAGGAAATCGGCTCAATCACTGGAGATCTGATGGATGAGCGACGCTGTGATATACCAGTTGCAATTTCGTCATCAAGTGTTGCAGATTCGGGCAAAAATGATGTGGTAATTGGTTTAGATGAGGATGTGATGGCTATAAATGATCGGCTCTGTGGGTCATCCAAACTGGAAGTAATCTCAATTGTAGGGATGGGAGGCATTGGTAAGACTACTCTTGCCCGAAATGCTTATGATGATCCATTGATAGTGGACTACTTTGTTATTCGTGCTTTTGTTCAAGTATCCCAAGATTTTAATGCGAAAGAATTTTTTTCAAAAATTTTAGCTTCAATAAAAAAATTCGAAAAGCAACTGTTAGGGGAGAATAATGAATCTGGAGCTGCAGAAAATGTGTGCAATGAATCTGAAATTGCAAAAAATCTGTACCAAGGTTTAAAGGGTAGGAGGTATCTGATTGTAATGGATGACATTTGGAGCACAGATGCTTGGGATAAAGTCAGGAATATATTCCCAGATGATGGGAATGGAAGTCGAATCATGTTAACCACTAGGCTATATGAAGTAGCTGCTTATGCCAGTTCTGGTAGCCCTCTCCATCAGATGAAGTTCATGGATGGAAATCAAAGCTGGGATTTGCTTAAGCAGAAGGTGTTCACAAACGGTGAAGATTGTCCTTCAGAGTTGGAACATATGGGGAAAATGATTGCAAGAGGCTGTAGAGGGCTGCCCCTTGCTGTTGTACTGGTTGCAGGAATCCTGTCCTCAATCGATAAGACAACAGCTTCATGGGAGCAAATTGCAAAGAATGTGAATCCAGTTGTTGATGCGCAATTAGACAAGATACTGTCTTTGAGTTACACACTCTTGCCTCATCATTTGAGGCCATGTTTTCTATTCATGGCAGGCTTTCCTGAAGATCATTCTGTCACTGTCTCGAGGCTCATCAAACTATGGGTAGCTGAAGGCTTTTTGAAATGTCAGAATGGATGTAAAACATTGGAAGAGGAAGCAGAGGATTATTTGGAGGATCTTGTGAGGAGAAGTCTTGTATTGGTGACAAGCAGGAAGAGCAATGGGAAAATCAAGAGATGCAGCCTCCACGATTTGGTACGAGAAATGTGCGTAAGGAAAGCTCGGGAAGAGAAGTTTCTTGTAACTGGTAAGGATATTCTTTCAGATGGGGGAACAGGCGTGCGCCACATTAGTATTGGTCGTTGTCGTCTAGATGAGATTTGGAGTCCAACCACCCGTACAATTTTATGCTTCACAGCCTTCTGGCTGGAAGGTTCTTCACTAGCCTATCTAGTAAGGTTTAGACTGCTCAGAGTATTAGAAGTCATGCATCACCATCATGGTAATGTGGTTCTCCCTCCCCAAGTGTTCGAGTTGTTTCATTTAAGGTACCTTGCTCTAGAGTTGAGCAATGAAATTCCTGCAGCCATATCAAAACTTGTGAATCTTCAAACCTTGGTCGTTCATACAAAAGGAGTCTCATTGACTTCACATTTGCCTCCGGAAATTTGGAGGATGCCACATTTAAGGAATCTTGTGTTCACCGGTTATTATCATATCTTACCTGATCCTGCAGATGGATCAACTCTTCCTCTGGAAAACTTGCACACACTTTCAGGTGTAGCAAGTTTTGTGTGCAGTGAAAAGATCCTGAAGATGATTCCAAATCTCAAAAAGCTGGGAATTGTTTATTTCAGAAATGAAGAGCATCACCACCTTCACAATCTTGTGAATCTGCATCAGCTAGAAAAGTTGAAAATAACAGCATCTCGCAGATTTTCTTGGAAAGGGCAAATAAATCCTGGTTTCCCGAGGACACTAAGAAAGTTGACCTTGGAAGGAGGAGGAGGACTTCCTTGGCAAGATATGAGCATCGTCTGTTCGTTGCCTAATCTTCAAGTGCTCAAACTGAAGGATAACGCCTGTTCTGGCAATAAATGGGAAACGGGCGATGGAGAATTTCCTCAGCTCAACTTTCTACTAATTGAGTGTTCAAAAATTCGGCGCTGGATAACTGAAAAGAGCCACTTCCCAAGGCTCAAGTGTCTTGTGCTTCGTGATTGTCCATTTTTAAGAGAGATTCCAGATAGCATTGGAGAAATACCAACACTGGAAGTGATTGAGGTTGATAAATGTAATGAATCTCTTCTCAACTCCGCCAAACAGATACAAGAGGACCAACTGAGTTATGGAAATGAGGTCCTTCATGTTCGTGTCATTAAGCAGGTTAGATATCTTACTAAATTTTTGAACAAATATAAACTAAAAACTCATGTATCTGGTAGTCATGCAAAACAATACTTGGTTAGTCATAAGCAGAAATTAATAGAATATTGATGGGGCATATTGAGAGTATTGTGAATAAATAATGTTGTATTGTATTTGTATCCCACATTGGATATTTATAGAATAGATCTTTCTTTGTATTTGTATATATTATACCAAGTTGTTTGAATTTGATATGTTTTATTTGATTAATTTAATAGGATTTCATGCATATTTTATTTTAATTTGACTAATTGCAATTGTTTTCATGAAAAGTGTTATTTGCTATTTTTGTAGGAAATTAAGATTTAAAGGGCAAGTCATTTATCTATTGTTTCATGAATCAAGACGAAATTGTAAAATATAACTTCCTCCGTCCGTGATAATTGTACTATTTTGATTGTGTACGGTTATTAAAAAAAGTAGATGTGATGTGTAAAACTGAATGTATTAGTATAAAAAAATATTTGATGTGATTGTAAAAGTGAGTATATATATATATATAAAATGAAAATAATAATTATAATTTTTTTATTTTAAGTATGTAGATTATTTATTGTGAATATTGTGGATGGAGGGAGTACAGCAAGAAGAGAGTGGAATTGCGCATATTTGAAGAAGCCCATTTTATGGATAATTAATGAAGAGGGGTCACGCTCCATTCCACTTTCAACTTGGTTAAAAATTAAACAAAAGCTTAAAAAAATTAATATATTTTAAAAAATTAATAAAAGTTTAACTGAAAACATGGGAATAATTTAACTAAAAAAAATAAAAGCAAATAAAGCATCAAACATCAAAGCCTCCTTCAAATTTCAATTCAAGAGCCCAAACATTTGGGCGAATGTTTCCTAATCCTAACCGAAGAAGTCCAATTTCCAATTTATTAGTAATATCGCACACTAACTGGTGCATTGGATAAAAATCTCTCTCTCTCTCTCTCTCTTCATCTGCCATTCATTACTGGCTAAGTCAACTTCTCGGTTCTGTTGGTCTTGCCCCCAGTAATGGCTTATGCTGCTCTTGTTTCGCTTCAACAAACAACAGATCTCATCCTCCATCATCATAAATACTCCGTTTCTGTTGATGACAGAGAAGAAATCACATCCGTCCGTGAATACCTGATTTTCTTGATATCCTTCCTTGAAAATTCCTCATAGAAAGCCAACCGATTGGAAGGAAAAATCAGGGATTTAGCTAATGAAGCTGAGGATCTTATTGAACATTTCATGTGGAATCAATGTCAGATGGACTGGCATATAGGGCCATCGAGAATCGAATTTGAACAGCAGCTGAAAAGAGTAAGAGAGGAAATAGGTTCAATCACTGGAGATGTGATAGATGATCGACTCTGTCATTTACCTGCTGCTATTTCATCATCATCAAGACTGTCAGCTACGAGCAAGAATGATGTGGTAGTTGGTTTAGATGAGGATCTGATAGCAGTAAAGGGTCGGCTATGTGGGGAATCTTCCAAACTTAAAGTCATCCCAATCGTGGGTATGGGAGGCATTGGTAAGACTACTCTTGCTCGATATGCTTTTGATGATCCGCTAATAATTGACCGTTTCGATGTTCATGGTTGGGTCACAGTTTCACAAGATTATAGCGTTGGTGAAATTCTTTCGCACCTTCTAGTGTCGATGAAATTGTTCAACGAACAAACATCAGGAGGCACTTATGAATCTGAATTTGCAGAAAAAGTGTACAAAAGCTTGAAGGGGAGGAGGTACTTGATTGTAATGGATGACATTTGGAGCAATAATCCTTGGGATGATATGAGGAATATATTCCCAGATGACAACAATGGAAGTCGAATCATGTTAACCACCAGGCTGTCTGATGTAGCTGCTTATGCCAGTTTTGGTAGCCCTCTTCATGAGATGAAGTTCATGGATGGGAATCAAAGTTGGGATTTGCTTACGCAGAAGGTGTTCACAAACAGTTCCTCCTGAGTTGGAAGACATCGGGAAAGCAATTGCACGAGGCTGCAGAGGGCTGCCTCTTGTTGTTGTACTGGTTGCCGGAACCCTGTCCACGAATGTTAAGACTCGAGCTTTGTGGGAGAAAATTTCGAAAAATGTGAATTCAATTGTT
>JAPKLY010000992.1:29988-40725 GCA_026898435.1 Prunella vulgaris
AAGTTGGGAATTATTTTTTCTGAAACTCAAGTGCATCACAACCTTGAAAATCTTGTACATCTGCATCAGCTGGAAAAGTTGAAAATAAGTGTATCACGGAAGTTTTCTTGGCAAGGTGGATATCCTGCTTTTCCGAGGACACTAAAAAAGTTGACCGTAGATGGTGGACAGCTCTCTTTTGAAGATATGAGTAATGTTGGTTCATTGCCTAATCTTCAAGTGCTTAAAGTGACGAATTTCGTGCGGTCAAATACTTCTGGCGGTGATACATGGGAGACAACCAATGGAGAGTTTCCTGAGCTCAAATGTCTGCTAATTGATTGTTCAAATCTCCAACATTGGATAACTGAAACCGATCATTTCCCAAGACTCAAGCGCTTAGCGCTTCGGCATTGTAATTTTCTACGCGAGATTCCAGATAGTGTTGGAGAAATATCAACACTGGAACTAATTGAGGTTGATAAATGGAATGTATCTCTCCTCAATTCGGCCAAACGGATACAAGAGGATCAATTAAGTTACGGAAATGATGCCCTTCAAGTCCGTTGCATCAATACTTATACAACCAGGTTAGAAATTTATGAGCAACACTCGTATGTAGTAGTTCTGCAGATTAATAAGCAAAATGTTAAATATTAACATTGCGTTTGGACATAGTCATTTGAGATTCAAAAGATTTTAAAATGAAAGAATCTATGGAATTTAAAGGACATGAATTTCCCCCAATTTTAACTTAGAGTCAAAGCTAAGTATTAGAACTTTATCGATTTGAATATCTTACCAAATAAGTGGAGTGAATTTAAATTGTAGATTTAAAATTCATAACCCTTGATCCCTCCATTCGAGCATAACCTTAATCTCTTTCATGGTATTTTTATTTGTACCTCTTTTATTATGTAACTTCGCAACCCTTTTATTTGAAAACTATGCTGCCTCTATATGGCATAAAGTCTACTGACTTTTTTATTTCAAGAAATTGGTGATGCATCTTCCTGATCCTGCAGATGAATCAACCTTCCTCTAAAAACTTATAGCAAGTTTTGTATGTAGCCAAGGGATCTAGGTGTGACTCCAAATCTAAAACAATTAGGAATTATTTATTTTGAAAATCAAGAGGATCACTAGCTCAAGACTGAGAATAACTACGACTTTCAGATTTTTTACGAAAGGCGTATATCCAAATTCTTGGCTTTGCCTGGAATGAGAAATGAAATCTCCAGTGTCAGATTACTGAAACCTTTCCAAGACTCAAGTGCCTTGTGCTACATTTTGTCCATGTTTAAGCCAACTTCCAGATACAATTGGAGAAATACCAACAGTTGAACTGATTGAGGTGGATACCCTGAACCGATCTCTACTCAACTCGGCTAAATGGAATACGGGATTGTTATTGTTGGCTGTACATAACTGATCAGGTTTGAAATCTGTCTAGAGCTTGATTGATATTTTTCACCTTTATTTAGCAGCACATACATGTGAATAAATCCAACAGTTTGAAATTAATACTACTTATTTTTCTTCTGGCACAGGTATAATCCGCATTACATCATATTTTTTCCAATTTATTACTAAAAGTTGAATGATTTAACGTGTGTGCTATGTGTTGCACATTTTACAAATGAAGCTTATACAATCTTTTTCGTGCAAAACAGAACAGAGGAAAATGAGGCTTTGGTGTAACTGGATTTTCAGGGGACAAAAAAAAAAAAAAAAAAAAAAGTTGAGCTTAGTTGATGGGGAACTCCCTTGGAAAATATGAGCAATGTTGGTTCACTGACCAATCTTCAAGTGCTTAAACTGAAGTTCTACGCTTGTTATGGCGATACATGAGGATGTTTTGTTTGTAATCAGTCAGGTAATGAGTTGTAAGAACAAAACACCAACATAATAAATTGAATTACATATTGAGACTTGGCTACCAAGGATAGTGTTTGTTGTTTTAATATGTCATTGGGTCTTTTGGCTAGTTATCTGGTTGACATTTGGAGCTTAAAGGCTTGGGATGACGTGAGGAATATATTTCCAGATGACGACCGAGTCATGCTAACCACTAGGCTATCAATTGTAGCCGCTTCTTATGCCAGTTCTGGTAGCCCTCTTCATCAGATGATCATCAAGAATGAAAATCAAAGCTGGGATTTGCTTAAGCAAAAGGTGCTCGCAAACAGTCAAAAGAAATTGCTTTAAGCTGTAGAGGGCTGCCCCTTGCTGTTGTACTGGTAGCAGGAATCATGGGAGAAAATTGCAAAGAATGTGAGTTCAGTTGTTGATGGGCAATTAGACAAGATACATTTGTTGAGTTGCACTCTCTTGCCTCATCCTTTGGGGCCATGTTTTTTTCATTCTGGCATGACTGGTACAAGGATTAATTTTTAACTTGCTCTTTTTTTTTTTTTTTATAATTTGATATTCACTGTTTAGTAGAATTGATATCAAATTAAAATACTATATAAAGTATAAATGGATCAATTCCAGAATATAATTACTTTTTCTGAATTTCAAACCATGTAATTTAAAGAGGAGCAGACTCATTCACAATATCTTCATCTGCCATCAAAAGAGTTAACAACGTTCCTATTTTGATCAAGTAAACTCCATTTGATCAAACAAATCTCTAAAACAGTTAATAGTTAAGGGTATGTTTGGTTTAAAGAATAAAAGTATCTATTTGTAATGCAAGGATACTCACTTCTGAGCTATTCTTTTAAGCAGTTGGGACCCTTGCCTGAGCTATTCTTTTAGCAGTGCTTTATCCAAGGATACTCACTTCTGACCTGCTTTGTGGGGAATTTTTTCCGTCTCTCCACCCCAAATATGGCTTGTGGTGCTCTTGTTTCGCTTGCAACCATACCACAGATCTCATCCTCAATCATCACAAATATTCGACACATACTAATGAAAGAGAACGAATTCAATCCATCCCTGAACACGTCATTTTCTTGGTATCCGTCCTTGATAATTCCCTGGACAAAAGCCAGCCTGTGGGAGGGAAAAAACAGGGGTTTAGGCCGAAGATGTTATGAATATTTTATGTGGAATCGAATTCAGATGGATCGGAGTGTTGGACTATCCAGAGTTGAATTTGAAGGTCAGAGCAAGACAGGAAATTGGTTTAGTGACTGGAGATGTGATGGATGATCATTTACCTGCATCATCAAGAGTTGCAGCCACGGGAAAAAAGGCCGGTTTTTTCTCTCTCTTTTTTTTTTTTTTTTTGGATTCTACTTGTTTGGGTTTTGATTGCTGAATTTTTGGTGGATTTTGAACTTCTTGTTGTTCTCTGTGAGGCTGAACTTGTGGTTAAAAGTTTTTAAAATACTGGAACCATTTTTATTTTGCTACTTTAGCTGAGGGGGAAAATATTTGTGAGATTTTGCAAAAAGAAATTAGAAGATTATCTAAAATTTTAGACGGATATACAATATTTTTAGATGTTTATGCAATTTTTTTGATTGCTCATGTGATAATTTTTTTTTACACTCTTTGTGCATCATTTTTTTCATGAGATTACCATATATTTTGGATGTCTTCTCATTTATGCAAATATATTTAAAATATTGTGGGTCCAAGTTCACAATAAACTCAATTTCGTCAATATGATTTTCATGTGAACTAGAGACCTTAGTCAATTTGTCTAGTCCAGCAGAGCCACTCATTCAGGTTTCATCTACTGTCGTAAAGAGTCTAACCAAATCATTTGATCAAATTAACAGAAACTCTAAAAGTACCAAATATGGCTTATGCTTCTCTTGTTTCTATTCAACAAACCTCAGATCTCATCCTCAATCATCACAAATATTCAATTTCCCTTGATGAGAGAGAAATCATTACATCTATCCGTGAATACGTGATTTTCTTGATATCATTCTTCGAGAATCCCCCTGAGAATGCTAACCGCATGGAAGGAAAACTCAGGGATTCAGCTAATGAAGCTGAAGATCTTATTGAATATTTCATGTGGAATCAGCAGTTTCATATGCATAGGAGAGTTGAATTCAAAAGCCAGCTGAAGAGAGTAAGTGAGCAAATTGGTGAAATCACTGGAGATATGATGGATGATCGACTCAGTGATTTGCCTGCTGCTGCTGCTGCTATTGCATCACCCAGAGTTGCAGATACTGCCAAATGTGATGTGGTGATTGGTTTAGATGAGGATCTGCTAGCAATAAAGGGTCAGCTTTGTGGGGGTTCATCCAAGCTTGAAGTCATCCCAATTGTAGGAATGGGAGGCATCGGTAAGACTACTCTTGCTCAATATGCTTTTGATGATGTCTTAGTAAAGGAGTACTTTGATGTTCGTATTTGGGTTACAGTGTCACATAACACTGTTTATGAAGTTCTTTTGCGCCTCATATCAATGAAGTTTTCGGAGAAGCGTCAGCTATCAATGGACGAGAAAGTGTACAAAAGCTTGAAGGGCAGAAGGTATCTTATTGTAATGGATGATGTTTGGGGCAGAGAAGGTTGGGATGCTGTGAGGAATGTTCTCCCGAATGACAAGAATGGAAGCCGAATCATGTTAACCACTCGGCTGCATGATGTAGCCGCTTATGCCAGCTCTGGCAGCCCTCTTCATGAGCTGAAGTTGATGGACGAAGGCCAGAGCTGGCGTTTGATTAAGCAGAAGGCGTTTGCAAAGGGTCAGGATTGTCCTCCTGAGCTGGAAGACATTGGGAAGGACATTGCAAGAGGATGTAAAGGGTTGCCCCTTGCTGTTGTGCTGGTTGCTGGGATCCTGCCCACGATCATCAAGACTCGAGCTTCGTGGGAGAGAATTGGGAAGAATGTGAATTCAGTAGTTGATGAGCAATTAGATAAGATACTTTCTTTGAGTTACACGCTCTTGCCTCATCGTTTGAGGTTTTGTTTTCTATTCATGGCAGGCTTCCCCGAAGATCATACTATCCACGTGTCGAGGCTCATCAAATTATGGGTAGCTGAAGGCTTTTCGAGACGTGGAAAAGGGTGCAGAAGCTTGGAAGAGGAAGCAGACGAGTGTTTGGAGGATCTTGTGAAGAGAAGTCTTGTTTTGATCACAAGTAGGAAGAGTAATGGAAAAAGCAAGAGCTGCAACCTCCGTGATCTCGTACGAGACTTGTGTATAAGGAAAGCCCAGGAAGAGAAGTTCCTTCTGACAGGCAGTTTTGCTCTTCCAAATGGGAGGAAAGATGAGCGCCGCATCAGTATCTCTCATTCTCGTTTTGATCAAATCCGGAGTCCAACCGTGCACACTATTTTATGCTTCCAATACTTGCTGGATTGTTCTTCACTTACCTTCCTCGAGAACTTTAGACTGCTCAGGATATTGGACGTCATGCATGCACACTATTTTATGCTTCCAATACTTGCTGGGCCTTTTGACGTTTCCATTTTCCATTGTTGATTTTGTCAAAGCGTGGAGAGTGTTTAAGCACTATTAAACAAGCAAAAGCAAAGAAGAGTTGAATTGAGCTTATTTTGTTGCACTATAAGAGACTACTGAAAGATATGTTTATAAGCAATATCCACGGTAGTAGCCAAGAAATTTACAAATTATTGACTTGCAATTAATAACTGAGAGATATATTTATAAGCATTATTCACGGAAGTAGCCAAGATATTTGCAAATTATTGACTTGCAATTAATAATTGTTGCATATATAGTCAAAGGGGTTCACACAATGTCATACCACTTGACAAATTAGTAACCAATTGAATTCGGGGTTTTGAAAAAAATGGATTTCAAACATATAAAAAATCTTGAATTTCAATCCATCCAGACCACCCTGAAATAGTTCAAAATGAGAATGATGAACTTCAAAACCATTCTAAGAATCCCTTTATCCTAACGTGACTTGGATTTGCAACTATGGATGTCAAATCCATCTTCAAATCCTTCAAAACTATGACTGCCATTTGAGCCCAATCCTTTTTATAGATGTTGCATTTAGTTCAATTAATTTGTGTTTATAATAAAATAATCTCTTCTTTTATTTTATTTTCAATTTACATGTCTGATGTCTGAAATTGGTTTGAACATTCAAGAAGCTCGTGCTTTTTGCATGATTGATGGGTATTCATTGGATGTCTTGTGATGGTTGGGAAAGGTAATTTCTGCTATAAACTTTTGGATTTAGATTCCTCCACTTTCCATTTCTTATTTGTTTACTTTTTCTGATTCAGAGTCATTGTGGAATCATAACTCTCAATTTTCCAATTATTATTATGACATAATTAATTATAGTGTCCTGATTTTATCCTTGCTCATACAGTTAGATGCAAGCTGTTGATTTGCCTTCTTACTTCCTATTCGTGGGAGATTGACTAGCTCAATTATATACTTTTGAAGGAAAATCCGACTATTGAGGTACCAAAAAACATAACTATTTGTAGAGAACATATTTCTCATTATGTTTGAATAAATAATTATTATCTTTTTTTTTTTTTTGCAGAAGCAGTTAATTTTTAAACAAGAGCAGGGGCAGGGTGGCTTTAAGTTACCACTGAAAATTCCTATTGATGGGAGTGATGTTTGGGAAATCGATTTCAATCTGTTGAAGTTTGAATAAAATATTGCTACAGGGTCAAATGGAGATTTGTGAGTTCTAATTCAATAATTTTTAATAATTTGATAGTATGAGTTGAAATGCTAAACACAAATATACACAAGTACAAATTCACCCAAGAAGTCTACAGTTTAATGGCGTTGAGGACTGTGCTGATATGGATCTTGAAGATCTTCTCTACTCAAATGGGATGGATGCAAGTAATTATGTTCTTTCTTCTGGAAGGTGGCCTGTTAATCAAGGTAGCATTTTATTACAAGGATTTTTTTTTATTAACTCATTCCTTTATCTGTAAACTAAACATGGGTTAATACCTTCGCTGTGCTTTTGATTGTAGAGAGTCAAGAGAAGATCAAGAAACTAACAATTGATAAGGAGTTCGAAGGGTACTTTTTTATGCTTATGCTGTAATATAAAGAGAAGATATGAAGATAATTATGTCATTTTCTGTTTCAAATGATGTGTAGACAAGAAAAGCTTTATGGTTTTCTCCCTTTAATCACCTTTTATGTATTTGAATTGTAGAATAAATTGATCCTTTTGTGTGGAATTGTATATGATTTTCTCTTAGTACATCATCTGTTTTTTCTTTTTTCATTTTCTTTGTGTTAATATATTTTTGGGGTTTGTTTTTGGTTTGAGAAATATTGATAATACTTCACATTTAACCTTGTGCTTATATCTTGCTATTCTTTTATGGTTTTTCAATTGATACTTTTTTTTTTAAACAAATCATACTCTGCCGTCCAAATTTTAATGGAGGAGCCTCGGTTTCCTCTTTGTTGCCCTGTGTTGCTTTCTGAATCTCAGATATACTGCCATATACAAAAATATAAGACTATATTTCTAATTCACCTACTGTTTGATAATATGTTACTTGCTAATTCTTGTTTCTTATTATTGGGGATAGTTGTTCCGCAATGGAGTTTAAGTGCTGAGTACAACTTTTCCTGGTACTAGCTAAATCTTTTTCACATGAATTTATTGAGGTTTACTTCTAGCTTGGATAATTGAGTTAAGATTTTTTTTGATAGGGTGAAAACAAGAATGGTAGTTGCTCATCTCCAAATTTAATCTACTAGGGGAGGTGATGTGAATAATTCAAGAGTCGCCCTGTACATATGTCTTCTACTAGTAAATTGCGAATCTTGTACAGAGTGTTCTACTGGAAATCTATGTTAGTCAAATTGTTTTATTTAACTATATAACTCGGTGAATGTACGAGAGTATGATCAAATGAAAGGAGAATTATTTAACAAAAAGTATTGTATATAAGGAGATTCTAATACAAAAGAAGAAAAATTATAACTTTTTAACAAAACAACAATAAAAACCTGATACAACTTTTTAACAATCGTGTACACTAAATTAGCATAGTGATGGATCACGTGCGTAGCTACTTAATATTACTAAAGCACTTTTTTTTTTTTCCGCCTATTTTGCTAAATTGTTTTGAAATTTTCTTTACATAAGTAGATTTTCCCAACGTCAACCAATGGAGATAGTCTACCACCACCAGTGAAAGTGAAACGTGAAACCCACACAGAGATATCTCTTCTCCGAAGTCCCAACTATCTTGCCTTTTCATACTTGAAACCTCCATTATTAACCATATTACCCTTCTGCACTTCATCACAATTCCCCATTAACACCCCAAACAGCTAAAATCAAAAGTATGGCTTATGCGTCTCTTGTTTCGCTTCAACAGACCACAGATCTCATCCTCAATCATGGTAAGTGTTACATTTCTGATGATGAGAAAATGCTTATTACCTCCATCCGTGAATACGTGGTTTTCTTGATATCCGTCCTAGAACATTCCCCGGAGAAAGCGAATCGCCTGGAAGCAAAAATTAGGGATTTAGCTAATGAAGCCGAAGATCTTATTGAATTTTTTATGGGGAATCAATTTCGGACTAATTGGTCGAGTGTTGGGCTATCTATAGTTGAACTTGAAAACTTGAAGAGAGTGAAGGAGGAAATTGGTTCAATCACTGGTGATCTGGTGGATGGTGGGATCTGTGATTTATTTGCTGCTAATTCCTCATCCCGAGTTGAAGGTACGGGTAAAAATGACGTGGTCGTTGGTTTGGATGAGGATCTGCTAGCAATAAAGGATCGGCTTTGTGGGGAATCATCCAGACTTGAAGTCATCCCCATTGTAGGTATGGGAGGAATTGGTAAGTCTACTCTTGCTCGAAATGCTTATGATGATCCATTAGTTATGGAGTATTTTGATATTCGTGCATTTGTCCTAGTTTCCCAAGATTATAATGCAAAAGAATTTCTTCTAAACGTCCTAGCTTCAATAAAAATGTGCAAAGAAGAAATGTCAGGAGAGCAAAATGAATCTAGGATTGCAGAAAACGTGTACAAAACCTTGAAAGGCAGGAGGTATCTGATAGTAATGGATGGCATTTGGAGCACAGAAGCTTTGGATGATGTAAGAAACATATTCCCAGATGATATGAATGGAAGCCGGATCATGTTAACTACTAGGCTATCAGATGTAGCCGCTTATGCCAGTTCCGGCAGCCCTCCTCATGAGATGGAGTTCATGGATGGAAATCAAAGTTGGAATTTGCTTAAGCTAAAGGTGTTCACAAATGATCAGGATTGTCCTCCTGATTTGGAACACATTGGTAGAGAAATTGCAGGAGGCTGTAGAGGGCTTCCCCTTGCTGTTGTACTGGTTGCAGGAATCCTGTCCACTGTGGTTAGGACTCGAGCTTCGTGGGAGGAAATTGCAAAGAATATGAATACAGTTGTTGAAGGAGAGTTAGAGAAGATACTTTCTTTGAGTTACACACACTTGCCTCATCATTTGAGGACATGTTTTCTATTCATGGGAGGCTTTTCAGAAGATGACAAAATCCATGTCTCGAGACTCATCAAATTATGGGTTGCTGAAGGTTTTTTGAAACGTCAAAATGGGTGTAAAACCTTGGAAGATGAAGCAGAGGAGTATTTGGAGGATCTTGTCAAGAGAAGTCTTGTATTGGTCACAGATAGGAAATGTAATGGGAAAATCAAGTGTTGCAAGCTCCACGATCTGGTACGAGAGATGTGCATTAGGAAAACTCAGGAGGAGAAGTTTCTTCTAACGAATGGGTATGTTCTTCCAGAGATGACAAAAGAGGGGCGTCGCATTAGCATTGGTCATTCTCGTTTAAAGGAGATTTGGGGTCCAACCATCCATACAATTTTATGCTTCCAAACCATCTTGGATTGTTCTTCACTAGCCTTTCTACTAAACTTCAGACTGCTCAGGGTATTGGACATCATACATGACAATTCAGAATCGCTCCCTCCCCAAGTATTTGAGTTGTTTCATTTAAGGTACCTTGCTTTGGGACGTCCCAATAAAATTCCTGCAGCCATATCAATGCTTGAGAATCTTGAAACCTTAATCTTTCATCCATATAGAAGATCAGGGACATACGGATCATTAGCTTCATATTTGCCCCAGGAAATCTGGAGTCTGCCTCATTTAAGACATCTTGTATTAACCGAGTGTTGTATGTTACGTAGTCCTCCTGTAAGACCAACTCTTCCTCTAGAAAACTTGCAAACACTATCAGGTATAGCAAGTATTTTATGTAGCGAAAGGATCCTGAAATTGATTCCAAATCTCAAAAAGTTGGGAATTATTTATTCTACAAATGAAGGGCATCATGACCTCCACAGTCTTGTAAATCTGCATCAGCTAGAAAAGTTGAAGATAACTGCATCTGATCAGAGATTTTCTTTGCATGGACAATATCTTGCCTTTCCGTTAACACTGAGAAAGTTGACCTTAGATGGTGGGGAACTCCCTTGGAAAGACATGAGCACTGTTGGTTCATTGCCTAATCTTCAAGTGCTTAAACTTAAGAATTATGCCTGTTCTGGCAGCACATGGGAAATTAGAGATGGAGAATTTCCTGAGCTCACCTTTCTGCTAATTGAGTATTCAAATCTCGAATATTGGATAACTGAAAGTGATCCTTTCCCAAGACTCAAGCTATTGCTGCTTGGTCATTGTTTGGATCTAACTGAAATTCCAGATAGTATTGGAGATATACCAACACTGGAAATGATTCAGGTGGATGACCTAAATAGATCACTCCTGATGTCTGTCAAACAGATACTAGAGGATCAACTGAGTTATGGAAATGATGCCTTTCAGTTTCGTTGCATTAATTCTAAGCAG
>JAPKLY010000992.1:40735-57717 GCA_026898435.1 Prunella vulgaris
TTCTTCTCAGGTAGTAGCAGATGTAATACTGAAATTGGAGAGACAACTAGCTAGAGATGAAATATTGAGAACAAAGGTAATTAATATGAGGCCATTTTCCCATTCTTCTCTATCTACTCTTGTTATTCTATTGGATTTATGAATTATTTTGGGGATTTCTGTTGCCTTGAACTGATTCTGAATCAACTTACAGTGTGCTTTCAAACCCAATTTGAGTTTGAAAACACACCCGTAATCATGTTTTTCAAAGAAGCTAAATGAAAAGTAACTACTATTGTTGGGAATTGGGATATATGCTGGTATATTTTTGTCATGGTGACTTTTTTAGTTGTTCACCACAGCAGCTTAAAATCTTTGTCATCATCTCCTCGACCTTAATTTTGCAGCATAAGGCTTATGCACTATAGCATTGATAATATATGCAGTATGCAATATTGATATCTGTACGTAAATGATGATTGCATTTGTTCAGGGACATTTTATTTGGGTTTTCTTTCTTAAGTAGTGAACTTGAATATAATGTTCTTACGTTTCCAACTATGAAAGGGTACCGCAATTGATGAAAATAAAAAATACGATGTTGTACTTAATAAAAGGGAGAGAGAGAGAGGGAGAGAGACTTTTATGGTGGAAGCGCATGCTTCTTGCATGCATGTGTGACATTTTACAGAGGCTACAAAAGAAAACTTTTGGAGAGCATTGAAAGTGGAGAGACAAAAGGCTACAAATGAAAACTTTTGGAGAACGGAGGTCATTACTATGAGCCTATTTTCCCATTCTTCTCTTTGTACTAATGCTATTCTATTGGATTTATAAATTATTTGATTTTCTGTTACTTTGGACTCAATCCTGAATCAACTTAATCATCTTAATTCAACGTGATGAAACCTCAAATTAGGAACTCTAGAAAGTAGAAAGCCAAGAACAATTCCTGGATTGCCCTAGCAATCAGTGTATTTGCGCCTTAAAGAGTAACCTCAAAATAATTTCTGCATATCCTTTCAAAACATAGGTTCACAATATCTAAACAAACTTAAACAAAACCTTAGGCCATGATTACTAAGAAAAAGGAAAGCAATTAAAAAGGAAATCAAAATCTAATCTAATCAGATCAATAATGGAAAGCATAAACAAAAGAACATCTTGATCACACATTTTTCCACTCCCGCATCTCACTCAACTTCTTCCTTCTCACATATACTTTAATGGCAGTCCCATCACAACGAAGCTAAGTGAGAAGTAACTAATATATATGTTGGTACCATATTGTCTTTTGTGACTTTTTCGAGTTGTGACTTTAACTACAGCAGCTTAAAATCATTGTCATCGCCCCGCTTGACCTTAAACTTGCAGCATCTGATTTTCTGTTCTATAGCATTGATAATGTAACCTTAATCATGTTGATTTTAGTCGCATTGATGAAGTATGGAATATTTATATTTGTATTTAAATGATGATTGCAGATATTCAGGACCATTTATTTTGGGTTTTCTTTCTTAAGTATTGAACTTGGACCTATTATTTGAACATTGTTTACTTTGAAAGGCTACCACAGTTGATAAATTTTGTATGGTTGGAAAAACAGAAATACTTGTACAGTAGAAGTACATGCTTCTTGCATGCATGGGGACAGTTTCCAAAAAATAAATAAATTGGTGGTATATTTACAAAAAGTAAGCATGGAAAACATATTCTGTAAACTGTAGTGAAGTAGTATAAAAATAATAGCATACTCCAAATTTCCCTGAAAGATCTTTTTGTGTTTATCTTTAATGCTGTTATAAATAGTCCATCATTTGGGGTTGAATTTGATGTGGATGGCATTCACTAAGAAGTTGTATGATGATTCTGGTGCTATCTTTTTATTAAACAGTAAGGTTTGTGGATTTAACAAAACAGGACCTACTTTTGATGAGATGTTTCCTTGGAAATTTTAGCCGACGTCCGCAATAGTGAAAAGAACTTCTCCAAGGAGTCAATGGTGAATTATTTCAAGGAGTTGGAAAATCCATTGTTTTTATCACACATTTTATTTATTCCTTTTAGGTATAAAGGTTAGGATTTAGCATGTCTATTACTTGTTAGAACTAAGGAGTTGGAAAATCCATTGTTTTTATCTTACATTTCTAGGACCCATTTTATTTTCCTTCAAGGCATCAAGGAGTTGGATCAAGGTAGAGTTTCTTGCTAATTGTTTGATATTTTGTTACTTTTAAATATTCATGTGGATGTTATTATTGCATGTTCCATTGTACAACATGATTTTACAAGTTATTTCTTAATAATGCACATATATTTATTTTTAGTTCACAATCTTCATTCTATACATTTACTTATTACATTTAAAAAAAAAAAATTTGTGCTTCAAAAGTACTGCAATTTTTTATGCGATGGAAGGAGTATATGTACCATAGTAATCATTGGGCTCTATACACTTATTTGCAGGATTTGGAATCGCTGCTGGATAGTATATTGAGAGAGGAACAAAAACTGAAGGTGCGACTCATTGAAGATATAATTTTTTTTTTATGTCATCGTATTTAATTTGAAGTTATGAGTTTTGGGTTTTAAGTATTTCTTTAAATAGGGGTCCATCAATTTTGCTGAATTACAATCATGATTACCTTTGGGATAAATTTTGTTATTTTCTAATACTTGAGTTTATGTTTCGAAATGACTTGCACTTTAATGTTTACTTCCGCTGCAAATATATAGAAAAAAGTTATTATGACTACCTGTTGTTTTATAAAAACTTTCATGTTTTGTGTAAATTATACCTATATATGCAAGCTTGGGGTGTGACAGGAGCATATATGTTTAGGATAAATATTTTTGTAGTCTTACAATTTATCACGAATTTGAATTTGAACTACATGAAATACACATTTTGATATTGGTCCTGTAAATCTAAAAATTATTTTGATTTTGACTCTTTCAATAAACTTAAAGGATCAAATATTTTATAGTAATGTAAAATGTATTTTATTATATGGACAAATATTTATTTGTCTTTATAAATTAATTTTTGTCTTTATAGTAACATACATAAGGTATGAAAAATAATGTATTTTTGTATGAAGAAAGATGTGTTGCTACATGAATAAAAATAATACATATGTAAAACAAACAAAAAAACAACATTTAAAAAGATGAAGAATATATTAAAAAGTACATTTTGTCCTTATAAAACACATATTTATCTATTTGTTGTAAGAACTAGTAACACACAATTGTCTTTAGTGTAATACATAATTTTCCTTACAGCAACATTTATTTACTCTTTATAGTAAAAAAAATTTAAACCCACTTGTATCCGCAAATTTTGATTTGATCGACCCATGATTTGCAAAATTACCTTAATTGTCTATACATATTCTATACAGAATATTTCACATGAGTTCTTAATCTCCGCCAAAAGCTATTGTAAAATCTAGAGTGAGACGGTGTGAGTATAAATTTAAAAAATTTCTAAATCCAATGTATATAACTCACATTTTTTCTTACTTAAAACGTAAACATGTTCAAATTTCAGTGGTGAGTGACTAACAATAAAACAAACTTTATTAATTCAATATATAAATGATAATAATAAATTTATTAAAAATAAGTGTCACATTGTCAATATAAGTTACATTACATTAATAAGGTTTAATCGTCTAATCTTCAAATTGGATTTACACACAGATTCGTATGTGCTTTAGTATACCTGGTTTTCCGAGGGGTAAATTGATTAATTTGTGGATTTGCGAATCGCACCCTTTTAGGGACAGGTGCAAGTTCGATATTGCATCATAATATTTTTAGAAAAATTTGTGAATCATATGTTTCTATTAATAGTTCCATATTTAGCATTTGTGCCCTCTTCAATCAGGAAATAGAAATTTTACTGCTGGTCGGGGAGACACATTTTGTACCTGGGTTCTTGAAAGAAGGTAACGAGCATGGTATATGCGCCCATTTTTCCATTCTTCTCTTTGCTCTGGTATTCTATTGGATATATAAAACTATAAATTACTCCTACCATCATGTAGAAATTTGCATTCTACGCGATAATATATTTATTTTACAAAAAAATGTACTTTATATATAAAATAATAATAAATATGTGTATATGTTTATGAGTGTGGATTCAAATCAATATTTTTTTTTTAGTAATGTGCATTTGTACGGAACGTCAATAAAAAAAAAGTGAGGGAGTATTTGCCAGTTTGTTGTTGCTTTGAAACTAATTTTAAATCAACTCAATCATGTTATACAAAGAAACTAAATGAAATGTAATTACTTTTTTAAATTGGTAAAAGAAAATTTTATAAAATTGAATAAAATGAGTTATTAAACCCTTACAAATTAAATCAAATTGAACATAAGGAGTAACTGCTGGTGCTATTGGTGTTCTGTGATTTTTTTTTTTTTCCAGTTAACGCCAGCAGCATAAAATACTGCCATCACCCGCCTGACCATGAATGTATGAATGTCTTTAATAAGTATTGATGTTAGCCCAATGCTTTTTGATTTTAGCTTGGTCTCGAGATTTGAGTTTCACAGTGAAATTAATGATGATTTGAAGAATAGCGAATGTCCAGAAAAGGATTATCTTTATTGATTCTAGATTACATATATTGTTGCTATATACATCTTCAGTTTTGGGCTTGATGGTTGTCCATATATATATATTCTGTTTTTCATATTTGACATGGCTGTTTTTTTGTGTAGGTGTTACTGTTAACTCTATGGACTTATTAGAGCAAACTGGGTTTAAAAGTAAGTTTGCTCCTAAAAATATGCAATTGAATCGTAAATTCATGAAGAGGTCAAATTTGGCTCGTACGAGATACTGTCAAAATGGGCCAAGAAATAGTTGGAGATGACATTAATATTGTTCTAGTTATTATATTATAATGTTTCTTTTTAGAGTTTAAATTTTTTGTAGTTCAATAACTTGTTATCAAATTTGAATTTTATCTGCATGAATTGCACATTTTGATATTAGTCTTGTAAATTTGAAAATATTTTAATTTTGATCATTTTATAAACTTGTAGAAACAATATCATGTTTGTAAATTGATCAAAATCAAAATATTTTCAAACTTACAGGTTTAATATCAAAATGTGTAATCCATGTGAACCATATTCAAATTGAAAACAAATTATTGGACAGCAAAAACATTAATCCCTTCTTTTTATTTAGTTGTACGATTGTTCTTTAGTTCTTGCTACGTTTACGCGAATGGTCTACTTGCAGAAACTGCATTGCATACTGGTCATGTTATAAGGATCTTATTTCCATGTGATGTACAATTTTCACGTAATGCACTCTTTGTGATCGATATTCAGAGTTTCGTGCTTTAGTATTTGGGGTATGTCGATGTTTGTGATGGTGTTCGTGAAGTAAAATAACATTCGTGATGGAAAATATTGTCATGTATTTGGATCTCTGCTCTTGCATGCATGATCTAATTTAAAGGGAGTGATACTTATTTTGTAAATCTACTAATAGAGGGCTTCACTAAAAGATCCTAACATGACATTATCGATCAACATGCATGTATTGTAGAGTGTGATAAAATGTAACACATGAGAATGAAATCTCATACGCAATAAATTAAAGAATCAAATGTGTAGCTACATGCTGTACATCATCCTTGCACACAAGGGACGATAATAATTAATAAGGTAGTTAAAAGATGAGAGAACCTAGGCCAAATGCTCCACCACAAACGACGTCGATCAATTTCTTGCTCGATTCCTGTCGCACCACGCATTCATTTTCTTCAATATTCCGGTGAATATTTTGGCTTTAATTTGCCCCCTCCTGGGCATTTTGAAGTTTCTATTTTCCATTGTTGATTTTGCCAAAGCGTGGAGAGTGTTTAAGCACTATGTATTAAACAAGCAAAAGCAAAAGAAGAATTGAATTGAGCTTAATTTGTTGCACTAGAAGAGAGATATTTATAAGCAGTATCCAGGGTAGTAGCCAAGAAATTTTCAAATTACTGACTTGCAATTAATAATTGTTGCTTAGTCACACAATGTCATACGCAAATTAATTAGTAACCAAGCATTTGTTATTAAACGAAATAGAAAGATGACCCAGTGTTGAATTAGCAAGAAAAAAAACGAGACATAGTCAACTCCATGTGGGAAAATTCCACGATGGATTTTATACTTTATGTTAAATTCCTAAATTATTTCAACTATTGTATTATATTTGTATTATTTTTCATGTTAGAGCACCTCTATCTATAGTCAAGAGATAATGAATTCAAGTCACAATCAGTCGCTGTTTAAGCCAATTTCGTTTCCTGGAATCCACCTCAATTAATTCAAGCGTCGGGGTTTAGTTTTCAGATTAATTTGATTTCATTCACAAAAACTAAGGTGATATGCTCTAACATTCTGTGAGATGAAAAAGTTTTCTTTATTAAAAAAATTTTCTTTATTCTTTCTTAAACATCTTTAAACCATTTTTTTTTCCTTGAACCATTTTACTGAATGTAGTTTTCTTAAATTTGTTCCTATTGGCTCTATAGACATCATTATATTAAGAAATCTCATTGTTGTTTATCTTTCAAAATCACGGGAAAAATATTTTTTCAGGACCGTAATTATAGGGTAGTTGGAAAAGTAGGACAATATATTTTCGGGGTTGGAAAAGTAGGACAATATGTTTTCAAGCTTGGAAAAGTAGGACAATATGTTTTCAGGCTTGGAAAAGTAGGACAATAACTTTGGAAAAGTAGGACAATAACTTTAGAAAATTAGGAAAAGTAGGACAATAACTTTTGGAAAAGTAGGACAATAACTTTGAAAAATTGGCCTAGATTTATAACTTTTCAAAGTTATTGTCCTACTTTTCCTACTTTTCCAAAGTTATTGTCCTACTTTTCCAAGCCTGAAAACATATTGTCCTACTTTTTCAAGCTTGAAAACATATTGTCCTACTTTTCCAACCTCGAAAACATATTGTCCTTAAATTCCAACTACCCTATAATTACGGTCCTAAAAAAACATTTTTCCCTCAAAATCACATATTTTGTGGACTTAAAATACAGAATCGCCTATTGGTAATATATTTGATCTGCATTTTAAAAGTGGAAGCACACGTTGAGTCGGAGAGGGCGCTTTCGGTCGGAGCTGAGCGAATTCAATGCACATAAGTCCATTCATTACTTGTGGTGCACATATAAATTTATAGTGAAAATGTCATTTTTGGTACCCAATGTTTGATCACTATCAAAATTGGCCACCAAAGTACATTTTTAGTATCAAAATTGGTCCTGCCGTTAGTTGACTCGTTAGTTGACTAACGGTTATAGCTAATTTCAGCGTAAAAATTATTAGGGTTTCATTCGGTCACATCCCCTCTTCTCTATTTTCCCCTCTCCACTCTCAAATCCTAATTTCTACGAATTCGACGGACATTTTTCCCTCAATTGAAGTACACGCCAGACATTTCATACCGGAACCGTTCCAGGGGTACACGCCGGACACCACCGGGAAAACTCGTGTTCTGTGGGAGCTAATCAAGGCGTCGTTGATAGTCCCACTGCTGACAATCAGTGTGTACATTTGCTTGGCGATGTAGATAATGGTGTTCATAGAGAGGCTGTATATGGGAGGCCATGGCCAACGATGTGGAGATGGGGAATGAGGTTTTCCCCATGGTCCTTGTTCAGATCCCCATGTTCAACGAGAGAGAGGCCGGTTTTACTTGGTTTTTCTGTTTCAATTTTACTACGCCATCAAGGTAGTATAATATACATATACATATACGTGTGTCTCTATTCTCTATCTATCAATCTAGTCATTTCATTTCGACGAGCAAAACAAGTAATCCAAAAGTTTTGATCTGGAAATTCTTTTTCTGCTGTAGTACCTGTTTTGGAATTACTAAATTACATATTTACTACAAATTGTATATTTGCTTGGTAAAAATTTCAATTGAGGGGAAAATATCCGTCGAATTCGTAGAAATTAGGATTTGAGAGTGGAGAGGAGAAAAGAGAGAAGAGGGGTTTGTGACCAAATGAAGCCCTAATGATTTTCGCGCTGAAATTAACTCTCTCTGTTAGTCAACTAACGAGTCAACTAACGGCAGGACCAATTTTGATATTAAAAATGTACTTTGGTGACAAATTTTGATAGTGGTCAAACATTGGGTACTAAAATCGAAAAAGAGTAAACTTTGGGTACCAAAAATGATATTTTCCCTAAATTTATACATACGTGTTATTATTACATTTTAAATTTGTGTTCACCAATAAATATACTTATTTTTAATATTTTTTAATATTTATTACACGTTGAATGTGCCCATGAATTCTCTTCATTTCTTTTGTATAAAATTTCTGTAAATTTCGAAGAGAGCTACACTCATAATTAAAATAATAAATAAAAATATAAATTTATGGAACTCATGATAATGAAGGGTTCTATTTATTATATCTCTCTCTCTTAACTTTACAAAATATTTATAAAAAAAATTGGAGAGGATCCAAGTCCTCTAGTTTCTTTTAGCATTTTTATAGACTCATAGTATTTGGTGAAAATGACTTCAAGTGCGTCGCCAAGCATTTATTATTAAACGAAATAGAAAGAGGACACAAACATTTATTATCAAGTGCCCAGCGATTCACCGTTGTGAGTATCTAGCCAAACACTTGAATTGATTGAGGTGGATTCCCTGAATGAGACTCTACTGAAATCCGCCAAATACAGACAAGAAAATCAATTCAGTAATGACTCTTCAAGTTCATTGCAAAATAAAAGGAAAAAAAGTTTATGCAACTTCAAATTTAGATTGCTGTTTTAATGAAAAAAACTTGTTAATTTTTAAAAATGTAAAATTGAGGGGATATAATAAAAGAAAAATTAATGCTCTGTTTATTTATTTGCAGAGCCTCTGGAAAAAGATTTCCTATGGAAGGGTACTCTGGCAGGAGAAATTATTTTTGCTGATATTAATTGCTCAATTCTTGTCACTCATATCGTCCTTCCGGAGCTAGCAGCTTTTATACGCTGACTGAGTTTGGATGGCTTACAACTAAATACTTGAATGAGGTCTATTGCACTTATCCTTTGTCTACTTACTTTTGATATTCTTCTGCATTTATAATTATTTGCTCATTTTCTTAATCAACTCAATCATGTTATACACAGAAGCTAAATGAATGTAATTACTATTATTGAGATACATGCTGGTGTTTTTTAACTTTTCTCTAGTTGTCAAAGACAGCTGCTTAAAATTAATGTCATCATCCGCTCGACCTTAAACGTGCAGCATCATAGTTTTATAATCAATAACATTGATAATGTAACCTAAAACTCGAATGATTTAATACATGTATGTGCTATGCTATGCTGTGTTCAGCAGTTTCAACACGTACGTAGTTCAGTTCAAAATTGGGCCTGTATCTAAAGTATTGATGAAGAAGTCTTTACTAAGCTAGTGGTTTGCCTACGAATATATTTTTCCGGTTTTCAGATAGAGGAGCTCATGTGTGTCAGCAAGGCAGTGGAGGCTGGTACTTCAGTACAAAATGAAGCGTATTTAAATCACTCATATATATATTTGTTTGTAGTTTCTAGAAAATTTTCCTATGGAAACTTGATTCAAATGTACTCCTACTTAGGTCAGTAATGATGAGTCCACCCACCTTTATTAATGCCATTTTGTGCTATGTTATGATCACATGTTTTAGCAATAAAACATTTTAAAAAAAAAAGAAGAAGCAACAGTGATAGAGTCAACTGGTGAAGAATTTTGTTAGCCCACTTATTCACTCTCTCTCTCTCCATGTTCATCTGCCATCAGATTGATCACTGACATGGAGTACCCTTTTCCAAAGTGTAATGAAGATATGGCTTATGCTGCCCTTGTTTTGCTTGAGCAAACCACAGCCACAGGTCTCATCATAAGTGTTCCCTTTCTGTTGATGAACCAGATCGAATTGCTTCCGCCCGTGAATATGTGATTTTCTTGATATCCTTCCTTGAAAATCTCCCTGATAAAGCCAATCGCATGGAAGAAAAACTGGGGATGAGTAGATTTGTGGGACAGTAATTTAAAAACAAAAAGAAAAATATTGAAAATGGTCTGTATAATATTTTTTATTTTGTCGTATAATTAATGAGTAACGAGTAGAAGAAAAACTTCTTTAATAATGAATAAATCTACCGAAAAATAATACTAATAATGAATCTTGAATTATTTTCAAAAGTTCTAGTTTGAGACCTCACAGCTGACTCGCGACAAGAGTGATGGTTTGATTCGTTGATTCTCTCTCCTCTCGATCAGGTGCAAGGTTGAAAATATATGAAAATATCGAGGTTTTAAATTTATGAAAATATCGTTATTGATAAATTTAAAAAATATTAAAAATTTAAAAGCAAACATTTAATATTTTCTCTATCTCTCAAATTTATTTTCACTTTCTATTTTCGTCCGTCCCCCAAATTTATTCTCGTTTATTTTTAAAAAAATATTATTTTATTATCACACTCACAACCAATTATTTTATTTTCTAGTGGACCCACAATTATTCCACAATACCTTTACTTTATATATTTTATTTTATTTTTCTTAAAATTTGTGTCCACACAAGTGGAAATAAATTTGAGGGACGGAGAGAGTATATAAATTTGGGTTAGTCTTGTATGCACCAGTTACACATTTAATTACTAAAAAGTGTATTTTTCATAGAGTAACTTTTCAATAATAATTTGTGTAACTTTTCAGTAATAAATTGTGTAACTTTTTAAAAATACATTTGAATTGCACGGTGTAACTGGTGCACAAGAGACTTACTCTATAAATTTAATAAAAATATTTGAATAAATTTTACAATTGTGACAATTTTATATATACACTATTCTTTTGGAATTTTTTCCAAAATTCATTGATATTATTTCGATATCTTTCAATATTTTTTTTGATATTAACAATTGGATTAGTCTTGTATGCACCAATTACACCGTGCAACTCAAGTTAATTTATTAAAAGTTACACAAAATACTCAAGTTACACATATTACTACTGAAGTGTATCTTTCATAGTGTAACTTTTTAGTAATAATTTATGCAACTTTTCAATAATAAATTTTGTAATTTTTTAAAAATACACTTGAATTGCACAGTGTAACTAGTGCACAAGAGACTTACTCTTAATAATATTTGGTTCAAATTGTGGAAAAAATAAACAATATCAATATTACTGATCGAATATTATGAAAATATCATTTCTACCCATATTAATGGTGATTACAAAAAATAAATATATCGGAATTTTTTTTTTTTTTTTTTTTTTTTGAGGTCGCACATTTTCAAAGAAACTCAGAAGAGTTGAGCTTCAAAGAGATCAAATATGGCTTATGCTTCTCTTGTTTCGCTTCAACAAACCAAACATCTCGTCCTCAATCATCCTAAATTTTCAATTTCTGTTGCTGAAAGAGAGATAATTACTTCCATCCGCGAATACGTAAATTTCTTGATACCCTTCCTTGAAAATCTCGTGGAGATTGGAAGGGAAAATCAGGGATTTGGCCAATGAGGCCGAAGATCTTATTGAATATATGATGCGGAATCGATTTCAGATGGATTGGTGTGTTGGGCTATGGAGAGGTGAATTCGAAGGCCAGCTGAAAAGAGTGAGAGAGTAAATTGGTTTAATCACTGGAGATATATCGACACTGTTATTCACCTGCTACTATTTTGCCATCAAGTGTCGTAGCAACGGATAAAAATGATGTGGTAATGGGTTTAGATGAGGATCTGCTAGCAATAAAGGGTCGGCTCTGTGGGGAATCATCCACACATTGAAGTCATCCCCATCGTAGGTATGAGAGGCATTGGTAAGACTACTCTTGCTCGATATGCTTTTGATGATCCATTAGTAATGGAGTATTTTCATATTCGTGTGTTTATCCAAGTGTCCCAAGATTATAGTGCAAAAAGAATTTCTTCCTAACCAGCTACTAGCTTCAATAAACTTGTTCAAACGACATGTTTTGGGAGAGAGTGAATCTGAGATTACAGAGTATGTGGGCTATGAGAAAATGAGTACATTGCAGAAATGAGTGTTTACAAAAGTTTGAAGGGGAGGAGGTATCTAATTGTAATGGATGACATTTGGAGCACTAATGGTTGGGATGATGTGAGGAATATATTCCCAGATGACAACAATGGAAGTCGAATCATGTTAACCACAAGGCTATTGGATGTGGCCGCTTATGCCAGTTCTGATAGCTCTCTTCATGCAATGAAGTTCATGGATGCAAATCAAAGCTGGGATTTGCTTAAGAGAAAGGTGTTCACAATAGGTGAAGACATTCCTGTTGAGTTAGAAGACATGGGGAAAATGATTGCAAGAGGCTGTACAGGGCTGCCCCTTGCTGTTGTACTGCTTGCAGGAATCCTGTCCTCAATCGATAAGACAACAACATTATCGATCAACATGCATGCATGTATTGTAGAGTGTGATAAAATGTTACACCACGCATTCATTTTCTTCAATATTCCGATGAATATGTTGGCTTTAATTTGCCCCCTCCTGGGCATTTTGAAGTTTCTATTTTCCATTGTTGATTTTGCCAAAGCGTGGAGAGTGTTTAAGAACTATATATTAAACAAGCAAAAGCAAAAGAAGAATTGAATTGAGCTTAATTTGTTGCACTACAAGAGAGATATATATAAGCAGTATCCAGGGTAGTAGCCAAGAAATTTTCAAATTACTGACTTGCAATTAATAATTGTTGCTTAGTCACACAATGTCATACGCAAATTAATTAGTAACCAAGCATTTGTTATTAAACGAAATAGAAAGATGACCCAGTGTTGAATTAGCAAGAAAAAAAACTAGACATAGTCAACTCCATGTGGGAAAATTCCACGATGGATTTTATACTTTATGTTAAATTCCTAAATTATTTCAACTATTGTATTATTTCTCATGTTAGAGCTCCTTTATCTATAGACAAGAGATAATGAATTCAAGTCACGATCAGTCGCTATTTAGCCGATTTCGTTTCCTGGAATCCACCTCAATTAATTCAAGCGTCAGGGTTTAGTTTTCAGATTAATTTGATTTCATTCACAAAAATTAAGGTGGTATATATGCTCTAACATTCTGTGAGATGAATTCAAGTCGTATAGCATTCATTTTTTGACATCTTAAGAGTACGTAAATATAACTTGAGCCCTCTTACAGCTTAGAGATTCTACATTGATAATTTGATTGTTGAAATAATATATGTAGGAATTTAACATAAAGTATCCATCGTTGAATTTTCCCACAATTGTCCATGAGTTAGACTATTCTTTGCTATTTCTAGTTAATTCAACATTGTGTCCACTTTGGGCACTAATTTGTAAGGAAAAATGATTTTTTTTCGTCTTTTATTTTTCACCTAATACGGTTTTGTTCCTTTTGACTATTAAAATTTGATTTTAATCATTTATTTTAAAATAATTTAAATTTTGTCCTTTATTTTTTTTAAAAAATTGATTTTCGTCCTTTCTAAAAAATAAAGGACTAAAATCAAAATTTAATAATTAGAATAGCAAAAGCACAATAGTTAATAGATACAGAAAAAACCATTTTCCCAGTTTGTAAAGTAGTATGACATTGCTAGATTGTGCATTTCAGCATTTCAGAACCTTCTACCTAAGTAGCTATCAGATTAAAAAAGTTTTCTTTATTCTTTCTTAAAACATCTTTAAACCATTTTTTTTCCCTTGACCCATTTTACTGAATGTAGTTTTCTTAAATTTGTTCCTATTGGCTCTATAGACATCATTATATTATGAAATCTCATTGTTGTTTTTCGTTTCAAAATCACATATTTTGTGGGACTTAAAATACAAAATTACCTATTGGTAATATATTTGATCTGTATTTTAAAAGTGGAAGCACATGTTGAGTCGGAGAGGGCACTTTCGGTCGGAGCTAATTCAATGCACATAAGTCCATTCATTACTGGTGGTGCACATATAAATTTATACATACTTTTTATTATTACATTTTAAGTTTATGTTCACCAATAAATATACTTATTTTTTAATATTTTAAATAGAACAGAGTAATAAAAATAGAAACCTAATTCTAAATCACACACGCGACTACCATCTGCATCTTCATGAAGAAATGGCACAGAGATCTGCCGTCTGTTGTGAACTTTGCATTTTGAATTCGCCCATAAATTCTCTCCATTTCTTTTGTATAAATTTTCTGTAAATTTCGGAGAGAGCTACACTCATAATTAAAATAATTAATAAAAGTATAAATTTGTGGAACTCATGATAATGAAGAGTTCTATTTATTACATCTATCTCTCTTAATTTTACCAAAATTTATAAAAAAAAGGGAGAGGATCCAAGTCCTCTGGTTTCTCTTAGCACTTTTATAAACTCATAGATTTCAGTGAAAATGACTTCAAGTGCGTCGCCTTGTCCACGCGCAACATTACAGTAAATCAATTTAGTGGAGAGCGTGATGTGAGGTATTCCTCTCAGCTAAATACCGACATCAATTCATCAATTATTTTATTAATTTAGAGTTAGTCTCTTATACATTAAGGTGGTGTTTGGTAGGGTATATTATCGATATCATATGAATTTTTGTACTGGCCGGCTTATCTTGTTTGGTAGGGGGTACAAATTTTATGCTGACCCGTTTTTTATACGGCCGACCCTGTAAAAGAAGAGATCATATTACACCATTTTCACTGTTCACAATGTAATAAATTATCTTACCATTTCCACCTTACAATTTTTGTATGACTTGAATAGTAACTTTTGTTCTTATATATCTACATATTACACTCTACCAAATGAAATTACTTTTTCTATCTCTATGTTATGCCCTACCAAATGAAATTACTTTTTAGGGCTAATTTTATGTAACTTTTCTATTACACCCTACCAAATAACATTATATGGATTTTACTTACAAAATTTATAACTTCTAATATTATTACCTACCAAATAAGTACACTATACAATTTACATATATATGGAAAATTATTCATATTATCATTAAAAAGTCAACAACCAAAAGCAAAGAAGAATTGAGCTTGAGTTATTGCACTAGAAGACACTACTAAGAGAGCAATTTATAAGCAATCAATGGCAGTAGCCAAGAAATTTGCAAATTAATGACTTAGAATTAATAATTTTGCAAAGTCAAAGTAGTTCACACAATGTCATCCCACTTGACAAATTTGTCACCAAGCATTTATTATTAAACGAAATAGAAATAGGACACAAAACATTTATTATCACCAAGCATTTATTATCAAGTGCCCAGCGTTGTGAGTATCTAGCAGAGATTCCCGACAGTACTTGAGTTGATTGAGGTGGATTCCCTGAATGAGACTCTACTGAAATCCGCCAAACAGAGACAAGAAAATCAATTTGCTCACAACGGTGGCCTAGAGTAGGGTCTTCATTTAATAAAAGGGAATCCTCAAATAAAAGCAAAAAAAGTTTATGCAACTTCAAATTTTGATTGCTGTTTTAATGAAAAAAACTTGTTAATTTTTAAAAATTTTAAATTGGGGGGATATAATAAAAGAAAAATTAATGCATCGTTTGAATGTATATTAAAATATCTAATGGCTTTAGGAGTTATTGGATTAATTGGATGTGTATTAAAAAAATATTGTGACTTGAAATATAAAGAAGAGATACTATTAAAATTTTAGTTTAATGGCTACAATTATTTTATTACTCCCTTTAAATAGTTCACGTTGCCTTAAACAGTCCTCCACAATAAATGGTCTACTTACCTAGAATATAAAACTTACAATAATTATTTTTATTTTTTTATGCACATATACTTACTTTTACACATCACATCAAGTACTTTTTTAATAATTAAATATTTTTTTTTGGTAAAGATTCGTATCCAGACATCCAGACAAAAATTTTAATTTATTAAAATTAAATTAATTATTCTATTACTAATTTACCCCTAATTATTTTAGGCATAAATTTATTAGGAGGCGTGCAGTGCATTAACTAACCCCACTTATATTAATTATTAACCCCACTACTATTAATTAACCGACTCACTTTCAACACTTAATATTAATTAAACGGTAACTATATCATTTGAATTATTCTCATTTGAATATCTAGATTCTTAAATTATAATTTATTAAAATTAAATTAATTATTCTATTAAATTATTCTAAATCATTTGTGTTGTGGTATGATTATTACAATGGGCTCAAGCCCATAAATCATCGGACGAGGCCCAAACTCAATATAGTAGAACTTGAAGTGCGAGCACGAGCCAGGCCCATATCCGCGAGCACGAGCAAGATCATTACCTATGGGCACGAGCAAGTCGAGCACCTACATGCACGAGCAAGTTGAGCACTACAAGCACGAACAGGTTGAGCACCTATGTGCACGAGCAGATCAAGCACCTAAGTGCACGAGCAAGTCGAGCACTACGGGCACGAGCAAGTCGAGCACCTACGTGCACGAGCAAGTCGAGCACCTACATGCACGAGCAAGTTGAGCACTACAAGCACGAGCAAGTCGAGCACCTACGTGCACGAGCAAGCTGAGCACCTGCGGGCACGAGCAATCTTATGGTCAACTCTTACAGATAAATTACAACTATTATGCATAATTAAGGGCTTAATTAATATCATTTAATGCCTACACAAGGGAAGCTACCATTTATGGAGAGAAGACTTCCTGAAATAATATTTGTAACGGTCTAGTTGACCAATTTAGCACGATAGACGCACGTACCTTATTTAGGATCGTCTATAAATATGGCCTTAGGGCCATCATTGTAAAGGTCCACGAATTTGATCAATACAAAGACTATACTTAAGTCCTAGCTCTTGCAAGACAAGACCTAGACAAATCTCTGTGTTATTTACTTTTTATGCACGATTATTCAAGTATTTACCTACTTATTTGTTATCCTGATCCCAGCCACATAAGGATTTAATCAGGTAATAACAATT
>JAPKLY010000992.1:57727-84682 GCA_026898435.1 Prunella vulgaris
TTATCCTGATCCCAGCCACATAAGGATTTAATCAGGTAATAACAATTTGAATTATTCTCATTCTTACGTCATTTGAATTATTTTCATTTGGATATCTAGATTTTGAAATTATAATTTGTTAAAATTAAATTAATTATTCTATTAAATTATTCTAAATCATTTTAATTATTCTCATCCCTACGTCATTTGAATTATTCTCATCCCTACGTCATTTGAATTATTCTCATTTGGATATTTAGATTCTTAAATTATAATTTATAAAAATTAAATTAATTATTCTATTAAATTATTCTATATCATTTGAATTATTAGAGTATATACATATATATATATAATATATATATATATATATATATATATATATTTCGAGTATATATAAGTTTGTTTTGGAAATATTAATAGTCAAGGGAATTACGATTTGTTTGGTAATATTTTCATAGGAATATGTTGATTTTTTTTTTTTAAATAAATTCTTTTTTGAAAATAAATAATTTAATTTGAGATTAATAATATATATATAATTTTAAAATGAGTAATGAGTGGGATTTAGTTGGCCGAGATTTATAGATGGTGGTTAATTTTTTTTCACTTTTAAAAAGATGTTTTTACGATTTTTTATGATTTTTTTATTTTATTTTTATTTCATTTACGATTTTTATGAGAAAGTAATTGTTATTCATATTTTATTTACGATTTTTTTACAAAGATATATTATCATTATTATTATTCATAAGATATATTACAAAGATATGGACCTAATATCAACTTACATTTAAGTAGTATCAACATTAGTACTATAAAGTGCTAGTGTACTATTGATAGTGGTACTAGTGTTCATTCTAATTGAATTACTAATCTTCATAGTGTGAAACATTTAAACAATATAAATATCACTTATACATCATCAGTATTATTATTCTTAAGATATATTACAAAGATATAGACCTAATATCAACTTACATTTAATTAGTATCAACATTAGTACTATGAAGTGCTAGTGTACTATTGATAGTGGTACTAGTGTTCATTCTAATTGAATTATTAATCTTCATAGTGTGAAACACTTAAACAATATAAATATTACTTATACATCATCATTATATCAACTTACATTTAAGTAGTATCAACATTAGTACTATAAAGTGCTAGTATACTATTTAGTGGTACTAGTGTTCATTCTAATTGAATTACTAATCTGCATAGTGTGAAACACTTAAACAATATAAATATCATTTATACATCATCATCATTATTATTATTATTAAGATATATTACAAAGATATAGACCTAATATCAACATACATTTAAGTAGTATCAACATTAGTACTATAAAGTGCTAGTGTACTATTGATAGTGGTACTAGTGTTCAGTCTAATTGAATTACTAATATTAGTGTGAAACACTTAAACAATATAAATATTTCTTATACATCATCATTATTATTATTCTTTAGATATATTACAAAGATATAGACCTAATATCAACTTACATTTAAGTAGTATCAACATTAGTACTATAAAGTGCTAGTGTACTATTGATAGTGGTACTAGTGTTCATTCTAATTGAATTACTAATCTTCATAGTGTGAAACACTTAAACAATATAAATATTACTTACATCATTATTATTATTCTTAAGATATATTACAAAGATATAGACCTAATATCAACTTACATTTAAGTAATATCAACATTAGTACTATAAAGTGCTAGTGTACTATTGATAGTGGTGCTAGTGTTCATTCTAATTGAATTACTAATCTTCATAGTGTGAAACACTTAAACAATATAAATATCACTTATACATTTGGTGCAATACTGTATAGAAGAATTTGTGATACAAAATTTATATTTTTTAAAATTACATTATACATTCCGAAATTTAAAAAGAGCAGTTAAGAATTCAAAAGTATAAATAAAACAACAATAATTTAAAAACAATTACGTAGCAAATTTTATTAAAGATTGAAAAAGTAAAAATTAAAGATAATTTATGTTTTCTTTTCTTTACACTATTTTAGAATCTCATTCGAAAAGGAAGAAAAGAAAGAATATTTAGAACCGATTGAGTAGGTCTTAAACTTGATATTTATTTGAAGAAAATTTGAAAAGTTTATCTTCTTTCCAATGTGTGAATCGGAATTTTAAATTTACTAATTTACATTTGACAAATTTTTTAATATCTTAATTTTAATTTATTTTGAGATATATTATATTATATATAGTAATTTATTACGAATTTTAATTTTTTTAATTAAATTATCACTAAACCATGAATAGTAATTTTTTCGAATCTGACTTCTTAAGTTTCAAAATTGAATTTGAATTAACAAATTGATTATGTTCTAGTTAATTGTGATATGGAAACATGCGAAGTGTGGGAGAGAATGAGTATTAATTAACCGCCGACATAATAATTAACTCCTACCCTAATTTCACTCATCCACAAACTCACTTATTAAAGCATAAATATAGTTTAATAATCCTTTTTAATATTTTTTTTGTTAAAATTTAAAATTTATTTAAGTTTAGTAAAAAATTAAAATTTATTTATTACGAATTTTTATAATTAAACCTTTCTATAATTAAATAAATAAACATTTCTAAACCATGAATAGTAATTTTAATTTTTTACTAAACATTTGTCAAATTATTTATCACGAATTTTGTATAAAATATTTATTACGAATTTTTTACTAAACATTTGTCAAATTATTTATTACGAATTTTTTACTAAACATTTGTCAAATTATTTATTACGAATTTTAATTTTTTAATTAAATTATCACTAAACCATGAATAGTAATTTTCCAGAATCAATTTAATAAGAATCAAATTTGAATTTGAATTAACAAAATGATTATATTCTAGTTAATTGTGATATGGAAACATGCGAAGTGTAGGAGAGAGTGAGTATTAATTAACCGCCTGCATAATAATTAACTCCCACCCTAATTTCACTCATCCACAAACACACTTATTAAAGCATAAATATAGGAGAGAGAAAATTAAAGGGTAAAAATGACATTTAACTTGTGTCTTAATTTATTATTTCCAAAATTACCCTTGTTTGGATGTCTGGATATTTAGCAATATCCTATTTTTTCGGTAGAGATTAGTATCCAGACATCCAGACAAGAATTTTAATTTATTAAAATTAAATTAATTATTCTGTTACTAATTTACCCCTAATTATTTTAGGCTTAGATTTATTAGTAGGCGTGCAGTGCATTAATTAACCTCCACTTATATTAATTATGAACCCCACTACTATTAATTAACCAACCCACTTCCAACACTTAATATTAATTAAACGGTAATTGTTAGTTAAAGAAATATATTCATATTTATAATACTATTAATTAACCAACCCACTTCCAACACTTAATATTAATTAAACGGTAATTGTTAGTTAAAGAAATATATTCATATTTATCTATGTATATATATTAATATTTATACATGTAATATATGTGGATTGCCAATTAATTATCTACATATAATTATAATATTTATATAATATATATACATACATACTGTACAATACATTTTAATATTTATATACATAATATATAACAATACAATAAATTTTAGTGGTGCTAGCTATTTAGTAGGAAATTAGTGTATATTTATTAGCATAGAATTATGAAGTGATCAATGTGGGTTTAGAATTTGACTTAGTAATCAAAAACCAAAATTGAGATATTTTAAACTTGAGAATTATGAATAACTGTTAGTTAAAGAAATATATTCATATTTATATATATATATATATATATATATATATATAATTTTTTTAATATTTATACATATAATTGCCGATTAATTATATAAAATTATCTACATATAATAATGGGTCACTTACATTGAAGGCCAAATTATGTAGTAATACTACAACTATGGCTACCTATATTTTAAAAATACAACTAGGGCCAAATATAGCCTTTTACACCTATAATTGTGTATCAGCGAGTATAATGGTGTACTATAGTACATATATGTGTACCTCGAATGATGATGTTGCACTATTCATGTCAGATCTTGCACTGTTCACGTCAAATCGTACACTGTTCACATCACAGCTCATAATTACTTATTGCCGATGACTACTGGTACAATATATTTGTGTACCATTGACCTAATTTTTATACCATTGACCTAATTACTGTACCATAATTATTATTGTAGCCTTTTTTCGAATTTTCTGGACGGATAAATTTCCAGCCAATCTCTTTTTCGGTGAATTACAAGTGTACCATTGAGTTATTTATGGTACTATTGGGCGAAGAAAATAAATCCACACAAATATGTAACGCATAATGTATATATTAATTCCAATCAAATCTTTCGATTGAGTCACATGGGATTTTGTTGGTGATGGTTTATTGTTTAAACAGGAGTGTTGTGGATGCAAATAGGGCATACCAGCAGCATACAACTCTTGTCTCGATGACATCTCCAAAAGTGTCTCCAAGACAAACACCAAAATACTACAACATCCCAAGAATCCTCCTTTGGATTAGTATGCTCTGATTCATTACTCAACCCCTTAAACATCAGCAGCTCATCCTTAATCAATTCAGACAACAACAACAAATCTCAGCATCCACTCAGATAACAACCATAAACCACACATAATTACCCAAAAGCAAACACTAATACAAATAATACATATTAAATGTGTAACACATAATACAAATAAAAATTTCCAAATTGGAAATATATCTAAGAACCCTCCTCCTTTTTCCTGCAAATTCTTAATTCTTCAACAACAAAATTTGAGACCACGTCTTGCCGTTCACGCAACAGCCCGTCGTCCACTCCTCTGTTCGCACAACACTTATTGGAAAGAGTAACATACTGTAGTTGGCAATGTGGAGCCAAAAAGACCAGAAATAGCTTCAGGAGAGGATAACTCTATTCCTCCCCAATAGATTGGCCCAACTTCTTCATTAGGAAACTGTTTTCCTTGTAAGTACACAAGACTTTGTGGAATTCATCTATAGTTGGATTCTTCAATTTTTGGACCTAAATAATCCACAATAACAAGATCAAGGAAAAAATTACAAGAAAAGAGAACAGAGAAGTCTTGATAAACTTATCCCAATATTAATTAGGAACCCAAAAGAACTAGTAAACATCAATTGATACCTCTAAACGTCCTCACCAAACAAACACCAACTGGAGACTACTGTTCACAACTCTCGGAACCTCCAAACCTGATCTCCACCGTACAGAATCAACCCCTATGTGTCCTAAACATGCTGTCCAAATTACAGCTCGATCCAACGGTTGGTTTGTGAGAAATGACCTTTTTACCTCAACTTCGCAGAAGTGAATCGCCCAAAAACAGAACTTCTGTTCGCAGCCTATTCCCATCAATATAGAGCTCCAAATAAGATCTCCACAGTTCAGAATGTAATTCCACAAGTTCCGAACGTGCTGACAAAATTTCAGCTCGATCCAACGGTTGAAACTCCGGATATTGCTTCTGCAAGATTTCTGCCCTTTTGGATTTTCTAAAAAACGTGAATGGTACACATTTTTTCTTATCTTCCCTCGAGATGAATTTTAAAAATTCAACTTCTCCTCCCCAAGAGCACAATCAAGCAGAGCAGCATGACCGAAGAAACTTCACTTCACTTACATCACCAGATTTGACAAACTTATATATCCAAAACAAACTGAAAAAAATCAACAAAAATCAAGGCCTGGTCTCAAGGAAAAATAAACTCAACATTACAAGCAAATGTAAAAATCAACACAAGAAACATACAGACTCCAGACTGCAATCCTCTCACAGAACATCGAAATAAGCAAGAAATAACAGAGATTTAGAAAAACCCATATGAAAAACGAGAGAAACTCACCGACCCGGATGGAGAAACTTGCCGGAAAAGCAGCGAAGCCTCGCAGGAACTCCTCCATAGCAGCCTGTTCACATCCCAGCATGAAACTCGCCGGAAATCTGAAAAGCCGCAGGAATCCTCCATAGATGCCCCTGCTTCTTGCTCGCCACTCCGCCGGAATCCTCCATAGTTGCCCCTGACAGTCATCATACTACCGTCCCATCGCTCATTTCACAGCCAAATGAGAGAGAATTTAGAGAGAGGGGAGAGAATGTTATGAGAGAGAAAGGTCATTTCCAATTCCAATAGTGTTTATCAGATGGGTACAACTGTCTGTCAGGGTAATAATAATTGATTTGATGGTTACAGCTGTATGGGACGTTTTGGTAAGAGAAATAGATGGCATTGGCGTAATTAAATTAAAAAATGAAGGGTATATGTATGGAAAAAAGGCCTTAGTTGGTATTTAAAAAAAGCAAATGCTGTAGATGTAATTCAGCATGGAAAAAAGACTATAGATGTAATAATCTCTATAATAATAATATTTATATAATATATATACATACATACAGTACAATATATTTTATATACATACAATACAATACATTTTAATATTTATATACTTAATATACATACAATACAATACATTTTAGTTGTGCTAGCTATTTAGTAGGAATTTAGTGTATATTTTATTAGCATAGAATTATTAAGTGATCAACGTGGGTTTAGAATTTGACTTAGTAATCAAAAACCAAAATTTGAGATATTTTAGGCTTGAGAATTATGAATAGCTGTTAGTTAAAGAAACATATTCATATTTATATTTTGAATTATGATATATTAAGTGAGTATATTTTCGAATTTTATATCATGAATGAATTTAGATTAGTATATATTGATATATTTATATATTATGAATGAATTTAGATTAGTATATTTCGTATTTTATATTTCTGTCCATATTTCGTATTTCATATTTATATATTATGAAGGAAATATTAAAATTTAAGCCCATATTGATTAATAAATTATTATTAGTTTTTGTATCAACATCAGTACTATAAAGTGCTAGTGAACTATTGATGGTGGTACTAGTGTTCATTCTAATTGAATTACTAATATTCATAGTATGAAATACTTAAACACTATAAATGTCACTTATAAATCATCATTATTATTATTCTTAAGATATATTACAAAGACATAAACCAAATTTAAACTTACATTTAAGTAGTATCAACATTAGTACTATAAAGTGCTAGTGAACTATTGATTGTGGTACTAGTGTTCATTCTAATTGAATTACTAATATTCATAGTGTGAAATACTTAAACACTATAAATATCACTTATAAATCATCATTATTGTTATTCTTAAGATATATTACAAAGATATAGACCTAATTTAAACTTACATTTAAGTAGTATCGACATTAGTACTATAAAGTGCTAGTGAACTATTGATAGTGGTACTAGTGTTCACTTTAATTGAATTACTAATATTCATAGTGTGAAATACTTAAACACTATAAATAATACTTATAAATCACCATTATTATTATTCTTAAGATATATTACAAAGATATAGATCTAATTTAAACTTACATTTAAGTAGTATCAACATTAGTACTATAAAGTGCTAGTGAACTATTGATAGTGGTACTAGTGTTCATTCTAATTGAATTACTAATATTCATAGTGTGAAATACTTAAACACTATAAATATCACTTATAAATTATTATTATTATTATTATTCTTAAGATATATTACAAAGATATAGATATAATTTAAATTTATATTTAAGTAGTATCAACTTTAGTACTATAAAGTGCTAGTGAACTATTGATAGTGGTACTAGTGTTCATTCTAATTGAATTACTAATATTCACAGTGTGAAATACTTAAACACTATAAATATCACTTATAAATCATCATTATTATTATTCTTAAGATATATTACAAAGATATAGACCTAATTTAAACTTACATTTAAGTAGTATCAACATTAGTACTATAAAGTGCTAGTGAACTATTGATAATGGTACTAGTGTTCATTCTAATTGAATTACTAATATTTATAGTGTGAAATATTTAAACACTATAAATATCACTTATAAATTTTCATTATTATATACAAAGATATCATTATTATTATTCATAATATATCATTCAAAATATAAAATATGAAATATACTAATCCAATTTCATTAATAATATAAAATTGAGAAAATTACATCTGTAGTCTAATTTATTAGTTGAATCACAAATTGGGCCACAACTGTAGCCAAATTATACGGAGAGCCATCAAACCATCACCAAAATTCCCTCTTTGTCCATATGTCTACAACTACCCTTGTGTCAGAGCACATGTGGAAAAAGTAATGGTTTGATGGGACGATGATGTGATGTAAAGTAACTTTGGCTACACATACAAGAAAACTACTGATAAACATTACACGCAAAAATAATTCAAACAAATTTGGAGAGAGAAAGGGCACTGTATATTGGTGAAGAAGGAGACGAAAGGAGCAGCTGGGCGACTGTTTGCAGTGACGGAGGGAGGTGGAGGTCGCGCGTTGGAGTTTGGCAGCAGCAGTAGACGTGTTTTCGATTCTGGTGTTGGCCGACGCGATTTGTGACGCACTGGGAGCAAGCAAAAGTTGCAGGTTTCCGGCTGGAGGTGGAGTCCGGCAGTGATTTCAGAGAGGCGACGTCGAACTTGCGGCGTCCAACTTGGTTGCGGAGGTGTTTGCATCGGCCGATCGTGTTTTAATGGTGGTTACTGTGTTGGTGAGGTTCCAGGCAACGAGAACAAGCGGTGGTCCGGAGTTTTGCAGGTGCGATGGGTTCGGTTATGGAGTCAATGGGCGGTTTTCGACTGGGATGAGAGTTGTTGGTAGCTGGGTATGCGAAAGATTTCTGGAACAGGGGACTCCGGCGAAAGCAGTAATTTCAGAGGCTTAGCTTCGAATTTTTACGGCGATTTTTGAAAGGTGCGCTGCCTCTTCTTCTCCGGTGCGACGGTGAGCTTGAGGGTGCCATGGTTTCCGGCGATGTGGTAACAATTTCCGGTGGCAGAGCATTTCCTCTTCTTCAAATTTCCGGCCAGAGGTGTTTAGACTTGCTGCTGCGACGAAGTGGATTTTCGGCGTAGTGCAACCTGTTTCCAGTTGTTGTTTCGTTGCTGCATTTTTGGCGTTTGGGCGGTGTAGGTGGAGTTGTGTGGATTTGCGGACGGAACGCAGTGAGATGAAAACACAAAATGAGATGGAGTCTTGAATTAATTTTTCTTTATCCATGAATGAAATCATTTCGGTCATTTGAAGAGAAGCAGGCTAATTTGAAGTGATTAATTGTTTCGTTTTTTTTTTTAAATGGATTAATTGTTTGGTATTAAATGAAAGCTACAACTGTTTTTTTTTTTAATTGCCATGGAAACACTACATGTTTGACTTTGAATATGGAATATGCTGAAGAATAGCTAACATGTGGGTTGAGCGAGGCTGTGTTGCTGAGTGTTTGGATGTGTTGCAATTCCAGAGTCAGTTGATTGAAGGGAAGGAATTGAATTTCCAGGCGGTTTTGAGTGTGTTTATTTCTAAGGTGGGAACTTCTTCAATTTCTGCACACCGTAAGAGAGTAGATGCCGGAGAAATATCCAGTGTGAATTAATTGAAACTCGACTCATCTTTGTTTTCAGTTCGCAATAGTACAATAATCAATACTATAGTACATTACGAATCATTATGGTACAGAAGCAATAGTACACCAATTTGTTAAATGGTACACACGCACAATCAATGGTACAGATGGCCGGAAATATTATCGTTTGACAAGTATCGCTGATGGGCATAGTACACGATGTGACGTGAACAGTGACACACGTCACATCAATTGTACCTTTTTGTCATTGCATTAAATGCTCAAACAGTAGTTGAAGTACACTTATATGAACTATAGTACACTCGAATACACACAAGTACACACATAAGTAAACAGTAGCCGAGGTACACTTATCTGACACAGCTATAGTGAACATCCATCATTTTACAGCTACAACACTATTTTTTTCTACAGTTGTCTGACACAGGGGTACCCTATATTAATTACATTGGTTTGGTTCTCAATGTAGTTTTAAAAGGCGAAAGTCCTTATGTGTATTATACATACTTAAATGGGCCCTGACTGTACGTTACCCTATAAAATTCGTAATATACTAATCTAAATTCGAAATATATCTAAAGAGATTCGAATTTTAAAATTCAAAATATATCATTAAATTTATATTTTTTTAAATTACATTATACATTCCAAAATTTAAAAAGAGCAGTTAAGAATTCAAAAGTATAAATAAAACAACAATAATTTAAAAACAATTACGTAGCAAATTTTATTAAAGATTGAAAAAGTAAAAAACTAAAGATAATTTATATTTTCTTTTCTTTACGCTCTTTTAGAATCTCATTCGAAAAGGAAGAAAAGAAACAAAATTTAGAACTGATTGACTAGGTCTTAAACTTGATATTTATTTGAAAGAAATTTGAAAAGTTTATCTTCTTTCCAATGTGTGAATCTGAATTTTAAATTTACTAATTTACATTTGACAAATTTTTTTAATATCTTTATTTTAATTTATTTTGAGTTATAGCATATTATATATAGTAATTTATTACGAATTTTAATTTTTTTAAATTAAATTATCACTAAACCATGAATAGTAATTTTTCCGAATCTGATTTCTTAAGATTCAAATTCAAATTTGAATTAACAAATTGATTATGTTCTAGTTAATTGTGATATTTAACCGCCGACATAATAATTAACTCCCACCCTAATTTCACTCGTCCACAAACCCACTTATTAAAGCATAAATATGGGTATTGAAGAGTCACATTTCTATCGATGTATAATGATATTTTATAAATTGTATAATGATATTATAAATTGATTTGTATCAAATTATTTATATTACAAAAAAAAAATATTAAAATTGACCAATTAATTTTAGGGTTGGTTACTAGTGAGGCCATTTTTAACACCCATAACACATGTAAGGCCACATACTATTAATTGACTCAACCAAGGCCAAAAAGCGGTTTTGTGTACTATTGTGATTATTTGTGTACTTGTGACTGAATAAGTGTACCATAATTCATTTCATTGTACCTCGGGTACTGTTTAAACAATTATTGCACTGATAAAGGGTACGATTGATGTGACGTGTGTCACTGTTCACGTCACATCGGTTACTGTACCGGCCAGCATACTTGTCGATATTATTTTCGGCGATGTGTACCATTGATTGTGCGTATGTACCATTGAACAAATTGGTGTACTATTGCTTTGTACCACAACGATTCGTAATGTATTATAATATTAATTATTGTACTATTGCGTCTTTTTTTCGTCAACATAAATTTACATAATTTTTCACTCATAATTTTTTCGGCTAAAGCAGAGACGTAATTTTTCCGTCAACACAAATTTACATAATAAGATGAGAGCCAATGAAATATAATTCAATGTCAAATAATTGAGCCCATGTCTTGGTTAATTAGTGAAGATGACAACCCATTTGTTTGATAAAGAAAGAAAAGAGATGTGTCTTATTTGTGATCCACAATTAAAGACACATAAGGTTGAAATGAAGACGTGGCATACTTATGGCCATTTGTTTGAAATCAGAAAGGAGATAACAACTGCCATTTTCGAAAAAAAAGGAAAAAAGCCACGGGAGCCATCTCCACCTCTAATGGAATTTAAGCCACAAGCATGTTGGAATCACAGCAGCAGCCCACCGCGCCGGAACCCCTGTTCTCATTCGCTGCAACTCGTCGAAACGCGCACTGCAAACACACCCAAATCAAGGTCGAGTGCCCCTGTTCGTAGAAGCTGCGTGAAGGACCTCTGTTTGTTGCCGGAAAATCGAACCCACTCGCCGAAAATTGCCAACGACGGAGAAGACCACAGGCCACCGCCGATAGCCATTCCTGACGCCGGAATCGAGCGCGAACATCACCGCCTCAAACCTTGAAGCTGCCGGCACTTGAAGCTTCACAGAACGCTGTGCCGTTAGCCCACCGGTGCCGTCCGCCGTCCGGTCACTGCCGTCCGTTTACAAAAAATGTTGAGCCTACACTTGAAAAAAATAATTTTGAAACCCCAGTAAAATATAATCAGATTCAACTATACCTTCAGTTGACAGCGTGGCATGGCCGTGGACGGTAGGGGGTGCGTCGTTGCGCCGTGGCCTCACTGTCGTCCGCCTACCTCCTCCGACCGTCTGGTCGTGTTCCTTCGTCACAACTGTACATGTGCACCGTCCGCGACAACCTCTCACTCTTCTAGTCGTTGTGCCGTCGGCCGGTTGCCTTCTCACAACCTTTTGCAGCCGGACGAGAGAGAGAAATTTAGAGTGAGGCAATTTTAAATGGGACAGATTGATTTGATGGTACAGCTGTGATGCAGGATATTTTAAGGGCATAATGGGCATAATGGGAATGAATTGGAGTAGTGGTCCTGGTTTGGGTTTCAGAGGGAAATATTGGCTCTATAGGTAATAAATCCTTAATTTTAAATCAAGAAATTTGATCTAATGAAATTAGATTGAATTTTTTAAATATTACTGAATTTAAATTTTTTGAAATTTAAAATTTTAAAATTTATTTATTACAAATTTTTATAATTAAATCTTTCTATAATTAAATAAATAAACATTTCCAAACCATGAATATTTTAATTTTTTACTAAACATTTGTCAAATTATTTATCACGATTTTTTTATAAAACATTTGTTACGAATTTTTTAAAACATTTGTCAAATTATTTATTATGAATTTTTTACTAAACATTTGTCAAATTATTTATTACGAATTTTAATTTTTTAATTAAATTATCCCTAGATCATGAATAGTAATTTTCCAGAATCAATTTAATAAGAATCAAATTTGAATTTGAATTAAAAAAATTGATTATGTTATAGTTAATTGTGATATGGAAACATACGAAGTGTGGGTGTTGATAAAAGGATCTAAACTTGAGATAAGCTTGAGGATTATAAGTATAAAATGGCAAGAAGTTATAAACTGCTCGCCTACGTGCTCGCCCACCTGCTCGTCGACATGCTCGCTCAAGATTAAAGGTGTCAAAGCAACGAGCCTACGCGGCCTTTCCCCAGTTGCTCGCACCAATGCTCGCCCAGCTGCTCGCCCAGATGGTCGTCTTTAGCTTGAATATAACAAGGCAGCGAGTTCAGAAGATAAGCCCATGCTGCTCGCCCGGCTGCTCGCCCACTTGCTCGCTACATTGTCCGTCTCTCCTTCGAGGGAAAGAAGACACAAGATGTCCGAGGAACCTGTATGAAAGGTCCGGATTGTTGAAGGCTAGAGTTAGTGGGGCAAAGCTTGGAGGGGATGACAAGTGGAGGACACTTGTCACCCCCACAAGCCATATGGCCTAAAAAGAGGCCACCTCATCCTAAGAGGGATATAAATAAGAGGAAAAACCTCATTTGTAAGGATTCAATTTCCAAAATTCAAGAAATACAATACACAATTCCTCTCTCTACTTTTCCAATTCTCACTCCTATTACTAATCAAAATTACATCTTTAGATTATTGATTGAGTGATTTCCTACGTATAAATTAGCCACATAAATCATTCGGTTATATAAATTGCTCAACAATTTGGCGCTAGAAGAAGGGGTCGAACCTCCGTCAATTGAAGAATTCGATACTCATTCTTCATTATTCCTCAAGAACACCAAGAACACCCGTCGAAGTCCGGTAAATGTTTTGAAGAATATCTTCAATTGTGAGTGTTTTCAAGAATTTATTGTCTTCGAAAACACGAACTAGAAAAGATTTCTTTAAAATCCCGTCTGCTATACTTAATTATTAACCGGAAACAATGACGAGGCATACGTACGAATCCTCCCACGATGAATCCCGCACTACCTCGACAAGTCAGAGATGGAGGGGACGAGGACCATCCGGACACCGTCAAGCTGAACAAGCTCGTGTCCCGGCGTTACCGGCGGTTCCGGTCGGTCAACAAATTGAAACTACCATTGAATCAATGGTTAGAACGCCCGAGGACATCGAGAGAGCGATGACCGCCCTGAAACAATTACAGAAGCAGCAGGTGGTGATGACACGTCGTCCATTAATCCAGGTTGCCCAGACTGAGACGAGACATGATACTCGAACAAGCTACCATCCTCAGGAGGAGGAGGCCAGCAGTGGACGTGTTGTGCCCGAAAGTTCAAGGGGCAAACAAAAGATGTCCGATCGCCTTGGACCACAACCCCCACGCTCAAACCAGCGACCAGCTGGGCGAGCAGAGGGGCGACCAGCGGGGCGACCAGCTGACCAAGCATATGATCAACACGAATGCCTTGACGGGTCACAAGGCGATAAGCGTGGTAATCAGAGTCATCACTCAGAAAGGAGAAGGTCGGAGCATTCATATCGCAAGGAGCCTTGCGAGTCTGATGCCCGGCACCAAAGAAGGCCGGTGCAAGAAAGGTTGAGGAGACGGGCATCCGAGAGGTTAGGACCAAATGCCGCGAGTAACCTCCAGCAACCACACCGGGAAATCGCCCGAAGTGAGGGACTGCCGGGGGTAGCACGTCATCATGAGGTGCACCCGGAACAGCCTCGAGGAGGGGGATCATCCCGCGGGTCATCTGTCCTAGAGATCGAGAAGTTGAAGAAAGTTGTGGAAGACTTACAACACCAGGTGGCCATCAAGGACAAGGTGGAAACATACACATCACTCCCTGTATCACCATTGTCGCCGGTCATCCTAACTGCACCAATCCAGAAGAAAATACAGTTTCCCTCACTTGTGCTGTATGAGGGAGAGTCTGACCCCAAGGTTCACATCTCTAAATATGCCGATTATATGATATCAATGGGGGCATCGGATGCGACGCAGTGTCGGAACTTTCCCTTAACTCTTGGAGACCGGGCGCATAGATGGTTCTCAGCCTTGACACCTGGATCAATTCAATCATTTGGGCAGTTGACCCGGGAATTCCTATCCCACTTTTCGGGATTTGGAACATATCTGACGCAGAAACATAGGTTAGCCAACATCTCGCAAGGGTCCGAGGAGACTGACCAACAATACTTGGAGCGGTTTGATAGAATCCTCCTGGAAGGGGAAGCGGTTAGTGACGATACAAAGGTTGTAGCAGTCATGGCGGGACTGCGTAAAGGAACGGACCTATGGAAAGAAATGCATCTGGCCTGTCCTGGTACATACGCCGAGTTCCGCCACAAAGCTGGTGTATACGTCGCAATGCAGGAAGCGATGGCCAAGCAGTTGGCCCCAGAGGCTGAAGATAAGAAGAATGGAAAGAAGCCTGGTGGTAGTGGTTATAAGGCCCCGAAAAATTTGAAATCATTTGGGGACACGGCAGAATATAGGGAAAAATTAAACCAAGTCTTAACTACCACAATTGATCACGTCTTCACAGCTGTGAAAGACCAGGATATGCTAGCTGCACCCCGGAGGATCAGACAAGATCGCAGCAAGCTAAACCCGAACAAGTTTTGTGCATACCATCAAAGTATCGGGCACTTCACCAGTGAATGCCGCGATTTGTTAAAACAGTTATGGAAATTCTATGAGGATGGAAAACTTGCCGAGTTTGTAAAGAAGGCTCCAGGAAAAAGACAACGTCCGACGAGACAGGAAGCCTCGGATGATGAAAGAAGCGATGAGGCGGAGAGAGCCCCAAATAGACAAGTAAGAAGGGGTCCACCAGCAAGGCCGACGCATCTGGAGCCGAACCGAGAGATCCTTGTGATCGAAGAGATTGGGTCTGCAGGAGGGATGGTAGATGGCCGTCCAACATCAAAAAGACAGAAGAAAGCAGAAATTCGGGCGGTCAATCAGGTGCAAGAGATGGGGTCCGGATCAAAGGCGGCTACGAAACCAGTTGCGGAGTTGACTTTCTCTCAAGAAGATCTTGAAGGGATCCTTACACCGCACAACGACTCCTTGGTTATCAGCGCCAATATCATGAACGCAAGGGTACACCGACTGCTAGTGGATACAGGAGCTTACACAAATATTCTGTTCAAAAAGACACTAGACCAACTAGGAGATTACGAATCCTACATAGAGGATTGCAATCACAAGATAGTGGGATTCGGAGAAGCTGTGACCGTCCCACTAGGTGTAATAAGGTTGCCGGTAGAACTTGTAGCGCTAGAGGACCCGGAAAGGAGGATGACAAGGTTGTTAGATTTCCTAGTCGTAGATCAACCATCCGCCTATAACGGGTTCCTCGGCCGCCCTTTCATTTCTGAATTTAAAGCTGCATGTTCTACTTACTACTATTGTATCAAATTCCCAACTCTCAAGGGTGCAGGTACGGTAAAAGGGGACCAAAAGAAGGCGCGAGAATGCCTATTGACCCAGAAGAAGCCCGTGAACCAGGTGTTAGTGTTTGAAGATCCCACATCACAACCCTCCACAAGCAGGCCGAGCAATTTGGATGACACTTCGGTAGACACCGAAATGATGGAAATAGACCAAACATCGGAAGACATGGAGGTGGATAATGAACTCCAGCAAGATCCTGTGACCGTAGCCAAAGAGAGTGGTGGAATGGAAGCAGCGCCGGAGGATCAGACAGAGACCTCAGAAGACATTGAGCCCCGGTTGGGCTATGAACCTATCTCGGAGGAGATAGAAGCACACCTTGAAGGACCAATGGATGATCCCCGGTGGAAAGATAAAAAGCGACGCGCCACACCAGTGGAGGAGCTCAGATCCATACAAGTTAATCCAGATAAAGAGGATCTAGAACTCTTTATCGGGTCAGAATTGGGAGAACCTTATAGAGGCCAGATGGAGGAATTCCTTCGGTCAAACCTCGATGTGTTTGCATGGTCACACGAGGATATGACCGGCATACCAGTGGAACACGCGTGCCATCGCCTGAATATAGATCCCACGAAGAAGCCTGTTCGCCAGAAGAGGGGAAAATATGGGCCAGACAAGTATGAGGCGTTGACCGGTGAGGTGAAGAAACTTTTGGACAATAAACTCATAAAGGAAGCATTATGTCCTCAATGGGTGGCGAACCCTGTCTTAGTCAGAAAACCAAATGGAACATGGAGATTATGTATAGACTTCACAGATCTTAACGCCGCATGTCCAAAGGATAACTTCCCTCTACCCCACATCGACCAGCTGGTAGACAATACGGCGGGACACGAACTAATGACGTTTATGGATGCCTTTGCAGGTTATCACCAGATTGCCATGCACCCCGATGATCAAGAACATACAGCCTTCTATACAAATAAAAATCTATTTTGTTGGAAGAGGATGCCCTTTGGGTTGATCAACGCCGGCGCCACATATCAAAGATTAGTCAACAAGATGTTTGACCAACACCTTGGTGACACAATGGAAGTCTATGTGGATGACATTGTTGTGAAGAGTCTTAGAAAAGATGACCATCTGGAGCACCTCAAGCAAGCATTCGATATCATGAGGGTGTATAACATGAAGCTTAACCCAAAGAAAAATAGCTTTGGGGTACAATCCGGTAAATTCCTGGGACATCTCGTAAGTCAACGGGGCATAGAAGTCAACCCATCACAAGTCTAATGTATTCTAGACATGGGTCCACCAAAGGATGTACAGGCAGTTCAACGACTTACCGGATGTCTCGCGGCACTTAATAGATTTATATCCCGGTCTGGGGATAAGAATAGACCCTTCTTCGAGTCTATCAAAGGCAAAGGCACCTGCAAAAGGACCGGGAGGACCAACTACGTATGGACAGATGCTTGCCAAAAGGGGTTCGAAGATATAAAGAGCTACCTCAGTAATCCCCAGATCTTGTCAAAACCGGTGCCGGGAGAAAAGCTATACTTATACCTGGCGACCTCGGAAGTAGCCATAAGTTCAGCCTTGGTACGTGCAGAAAGTAAGGCGCATTTGCCAGTGTATTATGTCAGCCAGGTGCTACATGAAGCAGAATTACGATATTCCCCAATGGAAAAATTGGCATATGCATTGGTGATGAGTGTGCGGAAACTCCGACCATATTTTTTCGACCATCAAGTGGAAGTTTTGACAACATTTCCCTTGAGGCAAGTCTTACATAGACCTGATACTGCCAGACGATTGTTAAAATGGTCACTAGAGGTTAGCCAGTATGGTATAACATACGCACCCCGAACAGCGATCAAAGGGCAGGCTCTGGCAGACTTCATAGTAGAGCTAACCTACCCTCAAGATCCGACGAGGGGACGTGTTTACCCATGGCACCTCTATGTAGACGGCTCAGCAACAAGTTCCGCAGCCGGAGCAGGTGTCGTCCTAATAAGTCCCGACAAACAAGTGTTTACCTCAGCAATAAGGTTCGATTTCCTAGCAACCAACAATGAAGCCGAATACGAGGCGCTTATTGCAGGCTTGAGACTATCATTAGCTGTGGGGGCAACTAGGCTTCAGATTTTCGGAGATTCGCAGCTAATCATATCTCAAGTCCGAGGAGAGTACGAGGCGAAAGATCGACAAATGATCATCTACCAAAGGATCGTTGCACACCTAATATCAAAGTTTGAACAAGTATACATTGAGCAGATCCCCCGACTAGAGAACACCCAAGCAGATGCTTTAGCCCGGTTAGCCACGAGCACCGGAGAATCAAGCATCTCAGAAGTGGTGGTCACAAAGTTAATTAATCCTTCAACATTTGATTATGTTCATCAAGTGTTGAAGAGGGGGCAACAGATAATCAATAGCCAGCAGCAGTCTACAGATGATTGGCGAACACCTATCTGCAAATACTTGTCCAACGGAGAGCAGCCAGGAGACCCATGGGAAGCACAGCGGATTGTGAAACAGGCTGCGAGATACACGATGGTTGAAGGACAATTATATAAAAGAGGAATTTCACTCCCATTACTCAAATGTCTTTCTTCAGAAGAAGGACAGAAGGTGTTGAAAGAAATCCATGAAGGAATATGTGGAGGACATGCTGGGGGGCAAGCCTTAGCTTACAAAACCATCAGGCAAGGGTATTATTGGCCGACACTGCGAAAAGATGCTATCAGATATGCTAAGAGATGCTTGAAGTGCCAACAATTCGCTCCAAGCATCCACACCCCAGCACAAGAATTGAAGTCGGTATATAGTCCATGGCCATTCGCTAAATGGGGTATCGACTTGATCGGCCCATTCCCTCCCGGGAAGGGAGGGGTAAAATTTGTAGTAGTGGCAGTGGACTATTATACTAAGTGGGCCGAAGCTGAAGCACTAACAACGATAACCCAAGAGAGGATGATAAGCTTTATTTGGAAGAACCTGATATGCAGATTTGGGTTACCACAGTCAATAGTCACGGATAACGGGAGGCAGTTTGATGGAAATAAGTTAAGAGACTTTTGCACATCGTGGAACATCAAGAAACATTATTCCACGCCATATCATCCTCAGTCAAACGGACAAGTTGAAGCAGTAAATAAAATTTTGAAGCACATCTTAAAGATCCGGTTGGAAGAAAAAAAGGGAAGTTGGGCCGACGAGCTTCCGGAGGTCTTATGGACCTACAGAACGTCTTACAGAACAAGTACCGGAGAGACCCCATTCACGATGGCTTTCTGAGTGGAAGCGGTCATCCCAGTAGAGGTCCAGCATCGGACATGGAGGATAATCGAGTACAACGAGGAAGCAAATGAAAATGATATGGCTGTAGAAAGGGACTTGATTGAAGAAACAAGAACCTCGGCAGAAGTGAGAAATGCAGTTTATAAGCGACGAGCCGAGAAATACTACAACTCGCAGGTTAAAGATAGAAAATTCCAAATCGGTGACCTAGTGATGCGAAGGATATTAGCAGTCCCGACTGGAGTATTTGGTCCGAAATGGGAAGGTCCGTTCAGAGTAACAAAGAGTTGGCCAAATGGGACATACGATCTGGAGGATATGCAAGGTAGTTCTTCGGCATACACGTGGAATGCGACACATCTCAAGAAGTTTTACCAATGAAGACTTATGTAAATTTCTCAAAAAAAAAAAAACCTTGCTTGTCCGACATGTATAGGGGCAGGCAAGTCCATAATAGACACGGACGAATCTGTAAAATTATTATTCTATTGAATAAAGAGAATTCCTTTCGAATTGATGTATCAGAAGATGTCTCAAGTTATAAGCTCTAAAGACTTACAAGTCCACAGTAAAGGCAAGGTATTGAGACTAACCCTAAGGTTAAAACCATTAAAAGGGAGTCCTTACCAATCAATAAGCCTACATCCAAAGAGATGAAGAATAAGGTGTAAATTCGCGATTCCATAAAATGGAAAAGTAAGACGAATCAATTAAAACACCATACATCAAAAAGCGAGCACTAAATAACTAAGACAGAAGTATCAACAGCGGGAGTAAATTATAAGCGAAAGCCAATAAAAGAGAAACTGTCAATGCATTAAAACGGTAAAAGGTGTTCAAGTACATATGGGGCGCCTTCAAGGGCGAAAAAGTAAAAGTAAGAACGTCTCTAAAGACAATTGAAACAAAAAGAAAGAAAACCATCATATCAATGCCAGCCAGGCTGGTCGCCCACCTGCTCGCCAGCCTGGTCGCCAGCCTGTTCGCCTGCCTGGCCGCCCACCTGCTCGCCGGCTCTTGAAGGAGAGAGACCTGGGAGAACCTCGAAGGGAGATAGACCCTCAGTGTCCACCATCGCGTCATCCTCAGCATTAATCTGAAGAGGCGGATAGTTTCCACCGATGATCTTAAGTGTCGAAGGCACAGCACTTAGATCGACTCCCATTTCTTCAAGATCCCCGATGTCCACCACCAAACCTTTCTTAAGAGGACGTTCGGTAAGGAAGTCGGTGAATTCCTTCTTCAAAGCAGTCCAGGGGTCCTCGTTCTCACCAACAGCATGGTGATAGGCCCGCAGATTCTCGGTAAAGGCATATACGAAGCCAAAGTCAGAGGACTCGGCTCGAATGTTAGCAACAGCCTCGGGAGTATAGCAGTCAGTATGGGCCGCTTTGTGCTCGGCAAGTTGGGTCTGAGTAGTTTGGAGTTCGTTCTCCAACTCGGTAATCCTCCTCCGAGCCACCCTGTTCTCTTCCAACTGAGCACGCAAGCTCGTCACCTCAGCACGTAAACTCTCAGCCTCGGCATGGGCCCTCTCAGAGCTGGCAAGGGCCGAGTTCTCAGCATCCAAAGAGGCCTTGGCTTTAGCCTCGGCTATAGCTATCTTCTTCTTGGCCTCATCTCTCTCCTTCTTCACATTATCTGATAGCACAGCGTAAGCTTTCTCCAAGGTGACGGCTTGCTCAAGGGCGCGCTGAGCACTGAAAAGAGCCCCACTCGTATGATGCATGGCCGTACGGATATTATCCGTCATTGACTGGCGCTGAGCGATGTCTTCTTGAGGCTGAGACCAGTGCCTAACGGTGGATTCAACGGCAAGGCGAGTAGAACCCTTGAGCTCGTTGAGAGACTTCGGGGGACGGGCGAGTGCGAAATGATGTACAGCTGCGCTCCGGTGTTGGTAGCGTGAGGGATCATACCTGAGTCAGAAGTCAAAATAAGTCTAAAACAAGTCTGTGAAAAATGTTAAGTATAAGTATGCTACAGGATTGTGGAGTATTACCCTGCTGCTCGATCCTGATCCCATCCAAGGATCGAGACATCCGATAGCTGCCCAACAGATCGTATGGGGGCAGGAGCAGAGGAGGTGCCAACAGGAGCAGGAAAAGTTGACTCGGGAACCTCGTCTCGGCCCGAGCCTCCTGGGGCTGAGGATCTGGTAATTCGGGCTCTCTTGGCAGCCTCACCCTCACGCTCAACGCGTGAACCATCTCCTCGGAGCACTCGCCGGGTGCCACCGCTTGGAGAACTACTCGGGGCTTGACGATCCTCGGTACGAGGAGCCCGAGGGGCAGCAGACCGAGTGTTCGGCCCAGGACCACCAGTCTTTTTGGTCATCTTAGCGGCGATCTGAGCGGCTAGCACCACGGACGGGGGATCCCTCTTGGTACGTGCCATCCCAAATTTCTGGTTCAAAGTCTTGAAGGATGGAGGGATGGCAATGGACACTTCAGGAACTGCAGGCATGAAGAGGCAAAAAGAGTTAGAAAATTTTTCATAAAAAATAAAGGAATGTTAAACAAGGAGTCAAAATAGATATACCTGCGGGACGAACAACCTGGGCTCGTAGATGGTGAGGAGTGGTAATTAACCCCGAGGCAACGCGGCAGCTGAATTTGTTCAAGTAGTCAAAGGTTCTGTCCTTCTTGTTCCGACGGCAAACAAGAATGCAAGTAAACTTGAACTCCTCAGATAAGCTCGTCTTCTTCCAGCGTTGAGGGATCAAACCTGTAATACAAAGGAACGAAGACATCAGACACAATATCAAAAGAGTTTTTTAAGATTCAAAGCATGTAAACAAATCCTACGCTGCAACTCGCCAAACTCAGTAGGGGACATAATTCGTCCCCCAAGACCCTCATTGTTGTCGGGAGCCCGCCAATCGCCGCCAATGAAAAAGAATTGTTCTTTCCAGTCTCTCACTTTGTTTGGCAGTCCCTCGAGGATCTTCATGTCACTCCTCGCCTTAAGGTAATAATAACCTTGACCCTCCTCAGAGCACTTGCTAAGGCAGAGGGTGTAATTCACCTCTTGAGGAGTCAGGCGATCCTTGTATTTCTCCAAGGCAAAAACCGTGCACAGCGATATCAAGTACGTCCACGCGTTGGGAGTTAGCTGGGTAATTGCTAAACCCGTTGTCTCCAAAAAACGCCCGATAAGAGGATGCAAGGGTAACGTCACACCAGCAGCCAACGTATGCACGTTTATGGCCGTCAATCCTTCCGGAGGGCGATCAGCTCTTTCTTTCTCCCGGGGAGCATACATAGTAACGTCACAGGGAATATGATATTCTTTCCGGATATGGTCAAGATCGTCTTCATCAATAACGCTCACTATGGAGTTCGCCTTAAAGGGTGTACGATCATCTCTTTCGAGTTCCCGATATTGCCGAGGCGGTGTCGGGAAGTCAACAGCATACCGCTCGTAGTACGCCCTCCAATCAAACTCCTGTGCAATGCCTTCAGGGATGGACCTCTCAGACATATGTGGTTGGGGAAAGCTAACAGACTCAAACCACTCAGTGATTGAGTCGTCGCTATCGCCACTGCTGGAGAGTATTTCGACGTCCTCCGCGTCATCCCCCTCTGGGCGAGCAATAGGCTGCTCGATTTCTTGCTCGCCCGGTTGCTCGCCGATATGCTCGCAAGGTTGCTCGCCAGCCTCCTCGCAGGCCTGCTTGCCTTCTCTCGCCAAGAACCGATTTACCTCCTCAACCGCGGAGTCGGACCCTGCCAAATGAACCGAGGATAGGCCCGCAATCAGACCGCCCTCCTCTACATTCTCCACCATGGGCCGTTTGCCCGGATTCCGGTGAGAAATCGTCCGGCTTGAGGATGAAGACATGGATTCAGGAAGAAAGAGGTAAAGACAGGGTTGACCTTAGGGTGTGATTAAATAAGGATGGTGGGCGTCGCCAACAAAATCTCAATCAGAAAATCCGGCAAACAAGTTTATAAAGTAGACATGCAAAAAATTTTGAAATAAAATGAAGGTAATGTGAACAAAGGATGAAAGGAATTGAGAAACTACCTGGGATATTGAGTCGAAAAACCGATCGCCGGAATCAGTGAAGATCGCTAGAGTCGCCGGAGAAAGATCAGAAATCGGAGCGCCGGAAAATTTTCAGAGGACAAGGGTAAATGAAGAAGAAGATGAATAGTGGCTAAGAAACCCTATTTATATGTTCGGGTCAAAGTGAAAGAGGGAAAAGAACCTCAGGGACCAAGTTGCAAAACATTTGAAAAGTTTCTGAAAGGGCACGTCTTTTCATGCGACTGATTGGCGCACGAAACGAGGAGGCGCCTCATTTTCAGGGGAGTTGCCTTGAATATTGAGGAGAGAGAGGGCGAGCAGGAGGGCGAGCTCCGGGGCGAGCACCACGTTACTCGCTAAGCTGCTCGCCCAGTTGCTCGCCCAGTTGCTTACTAACATAGTGTAAGATCAATTCCAGCATATACTTTGATGACAAATCAAAATATATACTGAGGGGCAAATGTTGATAAAAGGATCTAAACTTGAGATAAGCTTGAGGATTAGAAGTATAAAATGGCAAGAAGTTATAAACTGCTCGCCTACGTGCTCGCCCACCTGCTCGCCGACATGCTCGCTCAAGATTAAAGGTGTCAAAGCAACGAGCCTACGCGGCCTTTCCCCAGTTGCTCGCACCAATGCTCGCCCAGCTGCTCGCCCAGATGGTCGTCTTTAGCTTGAATATAACAAGGCAGTGAGTTCAGAAGATAAGCCCATGCTGCTCGCCCGGCTGCTCGCCCACTTGCTCGCTACATTGTCCGTCTCTCCTTCGAGGGAAAGAAGACACAAGATGTCCGAGGAACCTGTATGAAAGGTCCGGATTGTTGAAGGCTAGAGTTAGTGGGGCAAAGCTTGGAGGGGATGACAAGTGGAGGACACTTGTCACCCCCACAAGCCATATGGCCTAAAAAGAGGCCACCTCATCCTAAGAGGGATATAAATAAAAGGAAAAACCTCATTTGTAAGGATTCAATTTCCAAAATTCAAGAAATACAATACACAATTCCTCTCTCTACTTTTCCAATTCTCACTCCTATTACTAATCAAAATTACATCTTTAGATTATTGATTGAGTGATTTCCTACGTATAAATTAGCCACATAAATCATTCGGTTATATAAATTGCTCAACAGTGGGAGTGGGTGAATATTAATTAACCGCCGGCGTAATAATTAACTCTCACCCTAATTTCGCTCATCCACAAACCCACTTATTAAAGCAAAAATATAGAAGAGAGAAAATTAAAGGATAAAAATGACATTTAACTTATATCTTAATTTATTACTCCCTCTGTCCCAAAAGACATTGCATACTTTCTATTTTTGTCTGTCTCATAAAAAGTTTGCATATCTAAAAGTGGTAACTATTTATTAAACTCCACTCTCACAATACACATATAGTATATATAAAAATGTACTTATTATACTTTTTTCTTAAACCTGTGCCCAAAAGACACCGCAATGTCTTCTGGGACGGAGGGAGTATTTCCAAAATTACCCTTGTCTGGATGTTTGGAATATTTAGCACTGTCCCTATTTTTTTTATACTAATACACTCACATTTACACATCAACATCAACTCTTCTTAATAACCGTGAATTAACAAGATAGTCCAATTTTTGTTAACAGAGAGTAATATTTAAAAAAATATAGTTTCTGATCAATTTAAAATGGAGAGTACTTTGATTAGTAATGTAATTAATTTCATCTACGATAGCAAAAGTCAAACCTGTTTCTCTAACGATTTCAACAACACTTGATCTAACAAATCTCTGAAATCAAATATGGCTTATGCTTCTCTTGTTTCGCTCGAAGAAACCCTAGATCTCATCTTGAATCACGATAAGTGTTCCGTTTCTGTTGATGAGAGAGAAATAATAACCTCCATCTGTGAATACGTGAATTTTTTGATGTCGTTCCTCGAAAATTTCCCCGAGAAAGCCAGCCGATTGGAAGGAAAAATCAGGGATTTAGCTAATGAAGCCGAGGATTTTATTGAACATTTCATGTGGAAGCAATTTCAGACTAGTTGGTGGCCTTTCGGGCTATCACGAGTTGACTTTGAAGGCCAGCTGAAAAGAGTAAGTGAGGAAATCGGCTCAATCACTGGAGATCTGATGGATGAGCGACGCTGTGATATACCAGTTGCAATTTCGTCATCAAGTGTTGCAGATTCGGGCAAAAATGATGTGGTAATTGGTTTAGATGAGGATGTGATGGCTATAAATGATCGGCTCTGTGGGTCATCCAAACTGGAAGTAATCTCAATTGTAGGGATGGGAGGCATTGGTAAGACTACTCTTGCCCGAAATGCTTATGATGATCCATTGATAGTGGACTACTTTGTTATTCGTGCTTTTGTTCAAGTATCCCAAGATTTTAATGCGAAAGAATTTTTTTCAAAAATTTTAGCTTCAATAAAAAAATTCGAAAAGCAACTGTTAGGGGAGAATAATGAATCTGGAGCTGCAGAAAATGTGTGCAATGAATCTGAAATTGCAAAAAATCTGTACCAAGGTTTAAAGGGTAGGAGGTATCTGATTGTAATGGATGACATTTGGAGCACAGATGCTTGGGATAAAGTCAGGAATATATTCCCAGATGATGGGAATGGAAGTCGAATCATGTTAACCACTAGGCTATATGAAGTAGCTGCTTATGCCAGTTCTGGTAGCCCTCTCCATCAGATGAAGTTCATGGATGGAAATCAAAGCTGGGATTTGCTTAAGCAGAAGGTGTTCACAAACGGTGAAGATTGTCCTTCAGAGTTGGAACATATGGGGAAAATGATTGCAAGAGGCTGTAGAGGGCTGCCCCTTGCTGTTGTACTGGTTGCAGGAATCCTGTCCTCAATCGATAAGACAACAGCTTCATGGGAGCAAATTGCAAAGAATGTGAATCCAGTTGTTGATGCGCAATTAGACAAGATACTGTCTTTGAGTTACACACTCTTGCCTCATCATTTGAGGCCATGTTTTCTATTCATGGCAGGCTTTCCTGAAGATCATTCTGTCACTGTCTCGAGGCTCATCAAACTATGGGTAGCTGAAGGCTTTTTGAAATGTCAGAATGGATGTAAAACATTGGAAGAGGAAGCAGAGGATTATTTGGAGGATCTTGTGAGGAGAAGTCTTGTATTGGTGACAAGCAGGAAGAGCAATGGGAAAATCAAGAGATGCAGCCTCCACGATTTGGTACGAGAAATGTGCGTAAGGAAAGCTCGGGAAGAGAAGTTTCTTGTAACTGGTAAGGATATTCTTTCAGATGGGGGAACAGGCGTGCGCCACATTAGTATTGGTCGTTGTCGTCTAGATGAGATTTGGAGTCCAACCACCCGTACAATTTTATGCTTCACAGCCTTCTGGCTGGAAGGTTCTTCACTAGCCTATCTAGTAAGGTTTAGACTGCTCAGAGTATTAGAAGTCATGCATCACCATC
>JAPKLY010000993.1:7656-29566 GCA_026898435.1 Prunella vulgaris
TTTATTATTTAACTTTACACTCACATCCTCATTTTTTCTTGGTTCGCGTGTCCAAAATTACTGTGAAAGTAGTCCTGAAACAGAGGGAGTATTATTTTATTAAATTTTAGATTAATAAAAAAGAAATTTTAAAATAAAGATATTTTGGTTTTTTTTTAAATATAAAAATTACTACTCCCTCCGTCCCACTACAAGTTGCTCATTTTCGTCTGTCTCACTATATGTTGTTGATTTGTTTTTTTATCTTTTTAGAAAATTACTATTTATTTATTTATTATTATTTTTAATATTTTTTACTCCATTCTCATTAATTTTATTACTTTTCTCTATCACATCACATATACTATATCAAAATTTTTATATCTTTCTTAATATTAGTGCTAAAGAATTATGAACAACAAGGGATGGAGGAAATACTATGTAATATTTTTAAAAAAATATATGAAAATTAAAAGAGAATGGAATGATGAAGAATTCAATGATGGCATCGCGTTGAAATTGAGTGCATTAAGTTATTGTCGATTTATATATATCAACGGCTGAAATAATTATTAGTATCTGATAGATACTACTCCACTACTATAAACGTCGGCCAGTCGACATGCTATCTGATGACTTAAATTATACTCCCTCTTTCTCAAGATAAATTTCATACTTTTCTTTTATGAATGTTTCAATTCTTTCTTCACATCCCAAAAAAGGAAATAATTCACACTTATAAAAGTCAATAAAGTACATTTTTTATATTTTATTATTTAACTTCACACTCACATACTTCACTTCTTCTTAATATGCGTGAAACTACACATATAAAAAAAATATTGGGACGGAGAGAGTATTCAACATCATTAAGATAGACCCACAAGTTATCCGAATCAAAACTAGAAACAACATATTTTCTCATTACTAAGAATGCACTGTTGATTAGTGAGAAATTTTTGCTATTCCACTCTTCTCCGCGCAACTCCTTTTGCTGCTATATCAGATTCACTGCTCTCTTCTTGCTCGTTGTCCGGTAATCCTCTTAGATCTATTTTGAGGACTGTTCGAATAGAGGTCTCCATCGTCTGTCTCTGCTTGTTGTTCCAGTTGTTTTAACGGGTTCATCCTTTCCAACTGTGCCATTTTTACGATATCGATTGGTAGGATGACCCGTTAAATCTGGTTTTTCTTTATTTTATTTTTGTTGTTTGTTTTAAATTTCTGCAGTTTGGTGTTTTTTACTTCTGTCATTTGTTTTTTAGATTATATTTTCCTTCTCCTACTCTAGTAGTTGTGAGATTATCTACACCCTGTGTGGTGCGTCCTTTAATTTAATCTGGTGTTTCTTTTTTGATGTTGTGTCTAGGATTCAGATCTGGTAGTGTGCCAGATGATCATGAATCCTAGGACTTTCGGTTGAAGTACAGGATTGGCTCGAGATGGATGCTATTTTTAGATGGTGAAAAATCATCTTAGTGTGGGATGTGTTATTTACCATAGAGCTTTAAAATTATTAGTATTTGTCACTTTTGTGTATTTTCCATTTGTGTACTCTCCATTTCCTCCCGATTGGTTTGGAGCAGTTGTTTTCCTTTGTGTAATCAAGGAGTTAGGAAACTGATCTATTGTACTCTATATGATTGTATTTGTAAAAGATCATTTCCTCTAAAAAAAAAAAAATGCACTATTGATTGGACAAATTAAAAAAAAAAGTTATGCATATATTTAGTGGATGAACAAATAAAAAAAGTGTATACTTTTAATAAATGGGAAGAATATTTTGTGATAATGAAATTTATTATAGTGTAATACCCAGTGTGTTTGTCTAAGCTATGCTTAATTAAAAAGTTATGATATTTTAAAAACAATAGAAATGTTTGTTTTCATGTTATATGCTCAAGTGCAACATCCAAACTTAGATTAGATTATTTATAAATTTGAGTTTACCGGAAACTTTAATTTAATATGGTTGGAATAATCTGCAATTGGAGAATAGTCATGCTTAAATTTTTTTATCGCCCGAAGTTGAGCGAGTAGGAGAGGTTGGAGGTTAATTTTTTATATTGTATAACAGAGAAGGCATGATAGTGATAGTGCATGACAATGATGGTCAAAATGCATGACAGTCATGACAATGATAGACTTAATGCATGACAGTGATATTCTTTATTGCATACCAGTGATAGTCATAAAACATGACGATGATAGAATTAGTGCATAACAGTGAGAGTTATAATGCATAATAGTGATTACATTAATAGTCTTTATTTTGTGATAGTAATAATCATGATGCTTGATAGTAATGGTCATAATGCATGACAATGATTGACTTAATGCATGACCAACTACAAATTCAACTATAAAAATTAAAATTCTTCAAAAGACACTAAATCATGAACCACTTTATGCTCCCTCCGACCCTGAAAAATTTTCACACCTCTTTTTACACATTTTTTAAGAAAAGTGGGTAAAAAGTAGAGTATTGAGGGTGATGTGTATAATTATATTATTAAAATAATGAAATTTATTGGATTGAGTGTAAAAGTAATGAAAATTTGTGTAAATATATGAATATTATGAGAATTAAGTTAAAATAGTTATTTCCATTTGTAGAGTATGCAAAGTGTTGTGGGACAGACCAAAAAAAAGTGTGCAAGGTGTTTAAGGACAGCGGAAGTATAAACCCTATATGAAATCAAGAAGGCAACAATATTAGAAGAAAGAAAAAAGTACTTCACATTAAAATCATCAAATAATACCATAGAATCACCGTTGATGATAAGAAAAATAAAAAAACCAGCGGCGATCTCTCAGTGAAATGGAGAAACGAGCATCGATCTGATGAGATTGATAAAGAGTTTGTGTGAAACAGAGAAAGAACTACCATAGTTTTTTTTTTCTATGTATAATCCATTTTTCGCTTAGGCCAATCAAATTAGAACCAAATTCATGGTGAACCCAGGTGTATACAAATTTTTGTCCCAAATTTATTTATAAAAAAATCTTATAAGTTAGTACTTTATATATATATATATACACACACACACACACATATATGATATTATTATATGAAAACAGCTTATGGTAAGCTTATCATAAAATAATTTTAAAGTATCAAATATTTGACCATAAGTATAAATTTTTTTATCAGAAGTATAAAAAAATTGAGTCAATGGTATTGTACTATAATTATTATAGATATTTTTGTTTCTAACTTTTAATACTTCAGATGAAATTTTTAATACTGCTAATAAAATTTATGATGCTTTAAAACTATTTTATGATAAACTTATTATGAATCGTTCATATAAAGACCTACTCCATATATGTATATATATTTTTGATGGAAGAAGTCACACCGATAATTAAGGATGAATCAACGACACTTAATTAAGGGTTGAGGAAAGTCTTGATCATGTTGAGATTGTAGGCGAGCAAGAGTGGATTAAGTCAACAAGCCTACAAGTCCAAGTCAAAGCTGCTCGCCACCTTGCTTGCCACATGCCCTATTATGTTGAGTATGTAGGAGAGCAAGAGTGGATGGAGTTAGTAAGCCTGCAAGTCCAAGTTAAATCTGATTGCCACCTTGCTCGAAACATGCCTTGAAGGCACATGGCTAACAGACCAAAAAGGAAGAACATATGTTAATGTTGCTCGCCTAAGCTGCTCGCCCAACACTATAGTCAATATCGGCAGGACGACCAATCATGCCCAGGCAATAGGGACGAGTAAAGATGCCCACCTAACACCCAAAGAAAAGGCGAGTAGGAGGACCTCGTCCGAGTGAAGGACATCTGCCCCACCAAAGATTGCTCGCCCAAGAGGCAATTGATCCCCCAGCAGAGGAGACAAAAAGGATAAAGGGCATATTACTCTTTATAGAAGGTGATTAGTGGGTATAAAGTGTAAGATAGTGACAAGTGGAGGACACTTGTCACTAAATTAGGCCAATTAGCTTAAATGAGGGCCACATCAACCATGCAAGCGTATATATAGGCAATTTGTAACATTTGAAAGGGATCCAATCTCTCTAATACAAGAACAATCATTCATACTTTCTCTCTCTACTTTTCTCTCTACATATATCCATTATAGAATCAATTCACTGATTAAGATTGTTGTTTGAATGATTTTACTTGATTAATTAGCCACATAATCAATTTATTTAGAACAATCACTCAACAATTTGGCGTTAGAGGAAGGGCGCCGAACCTCCGTTGGTTAATCAAAAGTTGTGGAGAAGGAGATAAAGGTTTGAAGACTTGAAGATACACATTCAATCATCAAGAACAAAGACCCAGAAATCAGCAAGTTATTTTACAAGCTTCAAGAATTCGAAGGAACGAGTGGTGGAAGTAAAAGTCAGGGATCGTCAATAGCTAGTGTGTTAAAAAGATCATCATCTTCAAACACACACGGGTAGAAAAGATATCATTTAATAAAAAACTTCCAGCACATAATTCTCAAACAATGATGAGGCATACGTATGATAGCTCACACGGCGAATCGCCCACCACCTCAACTAGCAGGAGGTGGAGAGGCAAAAATACACACAGACGTCGACCATTGGGGCCTACACAAGCTGCACCTCTGTCCATTGCACTGGTTGAACTACAGATCGAGGTGGCCCTGGAGTCCATGATGAAGACCCCGGAGGACATTGAGCGAGCGATCGCTGCATTAAAAGAAATTCAAAAGCAGCAAGCACTAACTGCTTGCCCACCCTTGATTCAAGCCGCCCCGACTAAGATAAGGCGTGATACCAGAACATGCTATCACGCCCAGGAGCAAGAGGCGAGCAGTGGGCGAGCACCCCAAGCAAGCTCAAAATGAAAGCAGAAATGAGTGACCGACTAGGCCCGCAAGATGGGCGAGCAAGAGCGTCCTCACCATGAAAGGTCCAGGGAAAGCCTACGAGAAAGACTAGGCCATCAATAGGCCGGGGGGCGATCCGGGTCCACATACCCCTAAGAACCTTATCAGTCAGAAACCAGGGTTCCAAGGAGAATAGTGCATGAACGGTTGAGGCGGTAGGCATCAGAAAGGTTAGGCCCACATGGAGTGAGCAACCTACAGCGACCAGCACGGGAGGTTGCCCGAAGTAAGGGATTGCAGGGGGCTGCTTGCCAGCATGCGATTCACTCTGAACAGCCTCGAGAAGGGGGGTGGTCCCTCGTTGAGATAGAAAAATTGAAAAAAGCAGTCGAGGACTTGTGCGAGCAAGTGACGAACAAGGAAAGTGCAGAAACCATGACATCTTTGCCAACATCCCCCTTGTCCACAACGATCCTTATAGCTCCAATACTGAAGATGATCCAATTTCCCTCCGTGGTACTGTACGAAGGAGAGTTAGATCCCAAGGTCCACATATCAAAATATGTGGATTATATGATATCAGTGGGGGCGTCAGATGCTACCCGGTGCAAGAATTTCCCTCTGACCTTGGGAGACAGAGCGCATATATAGTTTTCGGCCCTTGCACCAGGATCAATTCAGTCTTTTGGACAGCTTACTCGGGAATTTTTATCCCATTTCTCTAGATTTGGAACGTATTTGACACAGAAACATAGGTTGGCCAACATCACATAGGGCACAGAAGAAACAGACCTACAGTACTTAGAAAGATTGTACAAAATCCTCCTAGAGGGGGAGTCAGTTAGCGAGGATACAAAGATTATCACACTAATGGATGGACTGAAAAAAGGCACGGAGCTATGGAAAGAGATGCACCTATCGTGTCCCGGCACATATGCAGAGTTTAGACACAAAGCTGATGTGTATGCCGCGATGTAATAGGCCCTACACAAAAAGCTAAGCTTAGAAGGTGAAGGAAGGAAGAATGGTAAAAAGCAGTGTGGTGGTTACAAGGCTCCAAAGAATCTTAAGTCATTTGCAGACGGAGCTGAGTTCAAAGAGAAATTGAATCAGGTGTTGACTACTACTGTTGAGCAGGTGTACACAGTAGTGAAGGATCGGGATATGCTTTCAGCTCCCCGAAGGATCTGACAAGGCAGGAGCAAGTTGAACTCGAATAGATATTGTGCTTACCACCAAAGTATCGGTCACTTTAACAGTGAGTGTCGAGATCTGCTCAAATAATTGTGGAAATTTACGAGGATGGTAAGCTCACAGAATTTGTGAAAAAATACCAATGAAGAGACAAAGGCCACCTCCACAAGATGAGTCGGATAATGACGTATATAGTTACGAGGAAGAAAGAAGGGCCAACAGGCAAGTTAGAAGAGGACCATCAGTACCATCAGCTCGCCAAGAGCCAAATCGTGATATCTTAGTGCTAGAAGAAATGGGCCCGGCAGGGGGAACGGCTGATGGGTGCCCACCCCCATCAAAAAGACAGAAGAAAGTCAAGATCAGAGCAATTAATCAAGTGCAGGAAACGGGCTCGGGGTCGAAGGTCCCCACCAAGCCAACAACAGATTTAACATTCTCACAGGCCAACCTAGAAAGAGTTCTCACACCCCACAATGACTCACTGGTAATCAACGCCAACATCATGAATACCAAAGTACATCGACTGCTAGTGGACACTGGAGCATATACGAACATCTTGTTTAAGAAGACACTAGAGAAGATAGAAGATTACGAGTAATATATTGAAGATTGTAATCATAGAATAGTGGAGTTTGGGGAAGCTATAACCATCCCTCTAGGAATGATCTGTCTGTCAGTTGAACTTGTATCGGTCGAGGATCCTGAAAGGAGACTGACTAGGTTAATAGATTTTCTAGTAGTAGATCAACAGTCTACCTATAATGGGTTTCTCTGCCGGCCTTTCATATCTGAATTCAAAGCAGCATGTTCAACTTACTGTTACTATGTTAAATTCCCAACACCTAAGGGTGCAGGTACAGTCAAAGGCGATCAAAAGAAAGCACGAGAATGTTTATTAATGATCAAAAAACCTTTCACCCAAGTACTGGTATATGAAGAAGAGATACACATGCAACACTCTCCTGACGAGACTAACATACTAGACATCATCTCAGTTGAGACATAAATGATGGAGGTGGACCATCAGTCAGAAAGAAATAAAGATTAACCAAACACTACAGCAGGACCTGCTGCTAGAAGCACACATGGAAGTAGACACTGAGGCAAACAGTGACACACCTATGATCGCAGTAGAGGCCGAAGGCGGAGCGACACCAGGATACAGAGGCCAACCAGATGAACTCTTCTTGAACCTCAACTAGGATATGAGCCAACACAAATAGAAGATGAACTCAACACAGAGGGGCCCATTTCGGACCCATGATGGAAAGATAAAAAGAGACATGCAACGCCAGTGGAGGAGTTAAGATCCATACAAGTAGATCCCAACAGAGAAGACTTGGACCTTTTTATAGGGTCCGAACTACAAGAGCCCTACAGGAGCAAGATGGAAGAATTCTTGAAAGAAAACCTCGATATTTTTGCCTGGTCCCATGAAGACATGACCGGAATACCTGTTGAACATGCCTATCATCACCTCAACATAGACCCAACCAAAAGATCAGTGCGGCAAAAAAGTAGAAAATTCGAACCAGACACAGGGGAGGTAAAGAAGTTGCTAGACAATAAACTAATACAAGAGGCACTATACCCACAATGGGTAGTAAATCCCGTCCTTGTGCGAAAACCAAATGGAACGTGGAGACTCTGCATAGACTTCACCGACCTTAACGTTGCATGCCCCAAGGATAACTTCCCATTACCACATATTGACCAGTTGGTGGACAACATAGCTGGACATGAATTAATGACATTCATGGACGCCTTTGCAGGTTACCACCAGATTGCAATGCATCCCGAAGACCAAGAACACACAACCTTCTACATAAACAAAAACTTGTATTGTTGGAAGAGGATGCCATTCAGACTTATCAAAGCCGGGGCCACGTATCAAGGATTGGTCAATAAAATATTTGATCAACACATCAGCCACACAATGGAAGTCTACATGGATGACATTGTTGTGAAGAGTCTAAAAAAGGAAGATCATCTGGAACACCTCAAACAAGCATTCAATATCGTGAGGGCTTACAACATGAAGTTGAACCCAAAAAAGTGTAGCTTTGGGGTACATTTCAGCAAATTCTTAGGACATTTGGTAAGCTAGCGGGACATCGAAGTCAACACAACACAAGTCAAATACATCATGGAAATGGCACCCCCTGATTTCGTGAAGAAAGTCCAGAGGCTCATCGGATGTCTAGCAGCACTTAATCGTTTCATCTCCAGATCCGGCAATAGAAACAGGTCATTCTTCGAATCCATAAAAATAAAAAAGAAGGAAGATTTCCAGTGGACAGATGCTTGCCAAAGGGCATTCGAAGAAATAAAGAAATATCTAAGCACCCCTCAGGTCTTATCAAAACCAGTTCCCGGCAAAAAACTATACCTATACTTGGTAGCGTCAGAAGTGGCCATTAGCTCAGTGTTGGTTCGAGCAGAAGGGAAGTCCTACCTTCCAGTTTATTACGCCAGTCAAGCTCTCCATGATGCAGAAACACGGTATACCCCAACAGAAAAACTGACATATACATTAGTGATAAGTGTAAGAAAGCTGCAACCATACTTCTTCGATCACCAAGTGGAAGTATTGACCACCTTCCCCTTAAGGCAAATCTTACACAGACCCGATTCTACAGGACGCCTCTTAAAATGGTCATTAGAGGTTAGCCCGTATGGAATAACATATGCTCCCCGAATAGCGATCAAAGGGCAAGCACTAGCTGACTTCATAGTAGAGCTAACTTACCTTCAAGATCCGACAAGGGGACGTATCTATCCATGACACCTCTATGTTGATGGCTCCGCAACAAGCATCACAGCAGGGGCAGATGTTGTCCTTATCAACTCAGACAAATAGGTGTTCACCTCGGCAATACGATTTGAATTCATGGCAACCAATAATGAAGCAGAATATGAAGCGCTGATTGTGGGACTGAGACTATCATTAGCTGTGGGGCCACTAAACTTTAAATTTTTGGAGATTCCCAGCTAATAATATCTCAGGTCCGTGGGGAGTATGAAGCAAAGGACCAACAAATGATTATGTACCGCAAAATAGTGGCAAGCTTAATCTCAAAATTTGAGCAAGTATACATTGAATAGATACCACGACTTGAAAACACACAAGTGGATGCATTGGCTCGTTTCGCAATGAGCACTGGTGAAGTAAGTATCACAAAAGTCATAATAATGAAGATAGAGAATCCTTCAACGTTCGATTATATCAATCAAACATTGAATGGGGGGTAGCAAGTAGTAAAGGACTGGAGGACGCCCATCAGAAAATACTTAATCAACGGGGACCAATCGGAAGACCCCTGGGAGGTAGAACGAATAGCCAAGCAAGCTGCAAGATATACGATAATCGAGGAACATCTGTATAAAAGGGGAATTTCTCTACCCCTACTTAAATGCCTATCCCCAGAAGAGGGACATAAAGTGTTAGAAGAAATCCACGAAGGAATATGTGGAGGCCACGCTGGGAGGCAAGCCCTAGCATATAAGACCATCAGACAAGGATATTATTGGCCAACGTTGCGAAAAGACGCCATCAAATATGCTAAAAAATATTTGAAGTGCCAACAGTTAGCTCCAAACATCCGCACCCCAGCACAAGAATTAAGATCAGTATACAGTCCATGACCTTTCGCTAAATGGGGTATCGACTTGATCTGCTCATTCTCACCTGGAAAAGGTGGGGTGAAATTTGCGGTTGTGGCTGTTGATTATTACACTAAGTGGGCCAAAGCCGAAACTCTAACAACAATAACTCAAGAGAAAATGATAAGCTTCATATGGAAGAACCTGGTCTGCAGGTTTGGTTTGCCACAGTCAATAGTCACGGACAACAAGAGACAATTCGAAGGGAATAAACTAAGGGATTTTTGCACATCATGGAACATCAAGAAACACTACTCCACTCCATATCATCCCCAGTAGAGTGGACAAGTCAAAGCTGTGAATAAAATCCTGAAGCACATTCTGAAGGTCCGATCGGATGATAAAAAAGGTAGTTGGGCGGACGAGTTGCCAGAAGTGCTATGGACCTACAAGACATCCTATAGGACCAGCACAGGAGAGACATTGTTTACATTAGCCTTCGGGGTTGAGGTGGTCATCCTAGTAGAAGTTCAACATCAAACATGGAGAATCACTGGATATGATGAAGAAACAAATAATGACAATATGGTGGTAGAAAAGGATCTGATTGAAGAAACATGAGCTTCGGCAGAATTAAGAAATGTAGCTTACAAACAACGAGCAGAAAAATATTACAACTCTCAGGTAAAGGATAGAAAGTTTCAGACAGGGGATCTAGTGATAAGAAAGTTACAGACAGTTCCTCTAAGCGTGTTCAGCCCAAACTGGGAAGGGCCCTACAGAGTGACGAAAAGCTAGCCTAACAGAACGTACGATTTAGAAGACGTACAAGGCAACCCATCAGCATATACTTGGAATGCGGCCCATCTTAAGAGATTCTTTCAGTAGAGTGTTTTTGAATTCCTCAAAGTTATTTCTGCTCGCCCAACATGTACATTTTAGGGCGAGCAACTATTAGGCAGGTTTTGTTTTAAGTTACCTTTGCTTGCCCAATTGTGTAGCAAAATTTTGTACGCTTGGTTATGATAAAAAAAAAAGATCTTTTTCAGATATAAAGCATGAAGCCTTGCTCGCCTACATTTTCAACCGCCGCCGAAGAGGCAATTTCGCTGATCATAGGGAAAAGGCCCGGTAGGTTCTCAAACGAGGATAAACCTTCAATGTCTATCATCACATCATCTTGCTCACGGACCTGTAGTGGGGGGTAGGTGCCTCCGATAATTTTAACTCCTGGAGGGAATATACCCAGGTCTACCCCTATTTCGGCCAAATCCCCCACGTCAACCATGAGTCCATCCTGGGGAGGACGAAAGGTGACAAACTCACCAAACTCCCTCTTTAGAGCCTCTCAAGGGTCTTCATTATGCTCGATAGTGTAGCGGAAGGCACAGAGATTCTCCACAAAAGCACAAACAAAGCCAAAGTCGGAGGATTCAGCGTGAACCTCGATGACAGTGGCAGCAGACGAGCAATCATTGTGCTCGGCCTTCAGTTGGGTGAGCATGGTGCGAGCAGCTTGGAGTTCTTCATCCAGCTTCGCTGCCTTCTCTTGAGCTGCTCGCACTTCCTCAACCTAGGCCCCAAGGCCGACCAACTCCTGACGAAGGTAGTCAACCTCCGCCTTCACCTTCTTAGCACTCGCAATGGCGACTTTTTCGCCCTCTGGAGAAGCCTTAGCTTTGGCCTCCATGTCGGCCATCTTCTTTTTCATCTCTTCTTTCTACTCACCCACCTTAAAGGCTGCATTCCGCAAGGCAGCATGGGACTTCTCTGGAGCTAAGACTTGCTCTAAGGAGTGTTGGGTGGTGATGAGAGCGCCGCTTGAGTAATGCATCACAAAGCGTAAGTTGTCTGGCATCACCTGGTGCTGGATGTTGGCCTCCTGGGCCTGGATCCAGTGGTGAGCAATGGATTCAGTTGCTCGCCTGATAGGGTCATGGAGCTCGTCAAGGGTTCTCGCCCGATAGGACCCTGGAGCTCGCCAAGGGTGCTCGGTAGAAGAGCAAGTGCGAACTGATGGACAGCCTCGCATTGAGTGGGGTAACGACCAGGGTCATACCTACAAGTCAAGCAAGAAAAACTTAGAAAATTCGTCATTTAAATGATATGATAAAATACATGTTAAGGACATCCTTACTCTGCAACTCGGGTTGGTCCCAACCCAGATGAGTGACATCTATCAGCTGGCCGATAGAACAGATCGGGGGTGACAAGGTGGAACTCCCGGCGGAGTGAGGGGTAGCTTTTTATGAGGGATCTGCTTGCCCGGAGTGTCCGGAGCCAGATGCTCGTGAAACCCTTGCCCTTTTGGATGGAGCTTCACTCTCACGGTCAACTCGTGAGCCGTCGCCGCGTTGAAGGTGGCGACTAGCTCCACCAGGCGAGGAGCTAGAAGTCTAGCGGTCATCGACCCTCTCGGGGCGTGGTGCCCTAGGTGGTGGGGCAGCAAAAGTGTTCGCCCCTTTCTTCGCTAGGGCCGCCAGTACAACAAATGGAGGGTCATTCTTCATACGGGCCATCCGAATTTTATGATTTAAAGCTTCAAAGGATGGCGGGATGACAATCGTAACCTCCTCGGCTGTGAACAACAGGGCGACCAGTTGGGAGATAAGAATTTTTCTCTCAAATGAATTGAAATCCAAGTTTCAAGTATGTCCTACCAGTGGTGCAAGCAACTTGAGCTCGCAGGTGATGGGGAGTGGTGACCAAACCTGATGCGATCCTACAACTAGGTTTACTAAAATACTCGAGTGTCCTCTCCTTCTTATTCCGGAGGCACACCAGAATGCTTGTATACTTGAACTCCTCAGAAATGTTGGCTTTCTTCTAACGTTGAGGAGGCAGACCTGCAAAAAAAGAGTTTAAAGATTTCATCAAATTGTAATGATACTCTACTAATGTGCAAACCAAGGTCCTATGTTGTAACTCGCCAAACTCAGTAGGAGACATAATGCATCTCTCATGCCCTTCATTACTATTTGGTGCTCGTCAGTCACCCCGATTAAAAAGAACGGACTCTTCCAGTTTTTCACCATGTTGGGCACTCCCTCAAGGACCTTTAAGTCCGTCCTTGCCTTGTGATAGTAATACCAATTGCCCTCCTCCGCACACTTGCTAAGGCAGAGGGCATAGTTCACCTCGGCAGGAGTGAGACAGTCCTTGTACCTCTCAAGGGCGAACACTGTGAAGAACACCAACAAGCTACTTCATGCGTTGGGGGTAAACTGGGTAATGGCCAAGTTGGTCTCCTCCAAGAAATGACCAACGAGAGGATGAAGGGGAAGCATAATGCCGGCGGCCAGCGTATGCATGTTGATCGGCATCAAATCTTCAGGGGGCGATCAGCTCTTTCATTTTTCTGGGGTGCATACATCGCGATGTCGTAAGGGATTTTATAATCCCTTTGGATTCCGTCCAATTAGCCCTCATCTATTGTACTCTTTAAGGTGATTCCCTTAAAGTTCGTGGACCTATGGGACTCCCTAAAGTGGCGAGGAGGTACATGAAAATTGCTTGCATACCGTTCGTAGTATGCACCCCTGTCGAACTCCTGCTCGACGCCCTCGGGGATGGTCGTCTCCACCATGTTAGGCTGTGGGAAACCCATGGACTCGAGCCAATAAAAAATTGACCTCTTCTCCTCGCTGCTGGAGAAAATTTCGATAGGGACTTGGTCGACCTCGTCTGGGCAAGCAGACGGTTGCTCGATAGCCTGCTCGCCTGAATGTTCGGCAATATCCTCCTCCATTGAGCTAACAACGGAGGTGACCTCGGGATCCGATTCCGCTAGGTGGATGACAAAAGGCTGACGATTGGCCCACCTTCATCCATGGGCCATTTGCCCGGATTCCAATTAGAGATCATGCGACTTGAAGAATAAGACATCTTTTGGGGGAGTGAAAGGAGCGGAGAAACCGTTCTCTTCTATAAATGGTATTAACTAAAAGTTGGTGGTTTCGTCGCCTAAACTCGGGTGGGAAAACCCCCGATGAAAATCCGATGAAGACAAAGAAATAGAAAAACCCCAGAGATAAGATAAAAATATAGAAGAAGTGCAAATTGCAAAGATTAATGGTTAAAATAAGTGAAGATATGAGAACAGATTAAAAAGAAAAACTACCTTCAACAAGTCCTCAAGTTGATCCAGAGAATGAAAAGACTGAGAATTCGCCGAAAAATTATGAAAAAGATGAATCACCGGAGATTGCAGAAGGAAGAATCGCGTGAGAAAGAAGAAGAAAAGAAATATTTGTAAGGTGGTATTTATATGTTACGAATAAGGAAAGAGCAAAATAGGTGAACTTCGGGGACCTATTTGCAATTTTTTTTTAATTTGAATGATTGGTGCACCTTTCCGTATGACTGATGGGCACGCCAACCAAGAGAAACGCATCATTTCCCATTCCACCGCCTCTGACTTGACGACCAGATGGGCGAGCACCACAACCAGACATACTAAGAGATGGGGTCACGAAGTTGCTCGCCTACCTGTTCGCCCATCTCCCTCAAAGTTCCCACATTACTCTTAATTATAGGCAACAAATCCAGCACATCCTTTGATGTGAAGATCAAATTAAAGCATGTACTGGGGGGGCAAATGTTGATGGAACAAGTCAAACCGACAATTAAGGATGAATCAACAACACTTAATTAAGGGTTGAGGAAAGTCTTGATCATGTTGAGATTGTAGGCGAGCAAGAGTGGAGTAAGTCAACAAGCCTACAAAGCCAAGTCAAAGCTGCTCGCCACATTCCCTGTTATGTTGAGCATGCAGGAGAGTAAGAGTGGATGGAGTCAGCATGCATGCAAGGCCAATTTAAAGTTACTCGTCACCTTGCTCACAACATGCCTTGAAGGCATATGCCTAACAGACCAACAAGGAAGAACGCATGTTAATGTTGCTGGCCTAAGCTGCTCGCCCAACACTATAGTCAATATCGATAGGACAACCAATCAGGCCAAGCCAATAGAGACAAGTAAAGATGCCCACCTAATACCCCAAGAAGAGGTGAGCAGGTCAGGACCTCGTCCGAGTGAAGGACATCTGCCCCATCAAAGGTTGCTCACCCAAGAGGCAATTGATCCCCCAAGAGAGGAGACTAAGAGGATAAAGGGCAGATTAGTCTTTTTAGAAGGTGATTAGTGGGTATAAAGTGTAAGATAGTGACAAGTGGAGGACACTTGTCACTAAATTAGGTTAATTAGCTTAAATGAGGGCCACATCACCCATGCTAGGGTATATATAGGCAGTTTGTAACATTTGAAAGGGATCCAATCTCTCTAATACAAGAACAATTATTCATACTTTCTCTCTCTACTTTTCTCTCTACATTTATCCATTATCAAATCAATTCACTGATTAAGATTGTTGTTTGAGTGATTTTACTTGAGTAATTAGCCACATAATCAATTCATTTAGAACAATCATACAACATATATATATCATCCATCGCTGTCGAAATAAATTATGCCTCATCTAAATAGGTGGAATGGCAGTGGCAGCTCAACATTGAAACTTGAAATATACCTCTATTTTTTGTTATTTGATGGTTAAGAGTAGCATTTTATTTTTAATTATTTATTATTTTAGATGTTCATTACTTTTTTTCATTTTACTCTTATTTCAATTCTAAAAATCTCTGTGTACTCACTGGACAGCTAACTTCCGCAAGTCGGCCTCAAATATCCCAAGTATATGTGTTAAAAGGACTAAATTATTTATTCCACCAAAATGTGAATGTTTTGGAGTATTAATAAACTCTAGATTGATAATTGTTGAGTGTGTTTTACGCAATTAAAACTTCAACAAGACCTATGATTGAGATGAATAAACACCGATGAAAAACCAAACAAGAAGAACAACATATTTATGTGGTTCGATCGTAAAAATCTACATCTATGGAGAATTGGTATAATATTTCAGGATGAATTATAAAGACAATTATAAAATACAACCTAATCTGAGAATTATGAATTCTGTAGATTCTCTCAACTCATTCAAGAACCCTAAAATTTTAATTGAGCTAAAACTTTACCTGATTACTTATGAGAATTAGGGAAAACAATGGTAACATGCTCTATTTATACATGCAAATCGAGACTGGTAATTGATTAGCTTGGTCATTAAATTGTTCAAATTGAGTATCTATTGACCATCACTATAACAGTTGAAATAGACTTTATAACTGGAAACTTAACTATTGGTTCACTCCCTCCAAACAATGGTTCATTTGAAATAGACAAATTCAGGATCACCTTAACTGAACTGACCAAAGTTATCTGACATGACTTTGAACTAACTCAATTGACTTGAGATCAACTGACTTGACCTCAACTGATTTGACCTTGACTAGTTCTCCTCAACTGACTTAACCTCCGCTGTAACGTGACTTTAGTTGTCCCGACCTGAACTCATTTGGTTTGACCTCAGCTGGTCTGAACCAACTTAGCTGAAACATCATCCTGACTATACTCGGCTGATCTTGAATAGATCCTTCTAATTTGAACAAAGACTTCTGATTAGCAGATCAACTTCCTCAACTAATTCTACATATTCACATTGCATCTCACAATTCTTCATCTCAATGAAGAATATGTCCATCACATTGCATCTCACAATTCTCCATCTCAATTCAGAATATGACTATTCTTTTCTCATGTCTTCAGGAATCAATGCACATCCTATTCATTCAGCTTCACCAATTTTGTTATACTGAATTTTTGCAGGGTTACAAAAATCAAACCCTTAAGAGGGTCTTGCAGGGATCGTGTAGTGTGTGCAAGTATATAGACCAAATATTATCGAAATACAAGAAGAACACTTAGTTGTGTTTGATTATTCTATTTAGTAAAGAAAGATAAAGTATAAAAATAAATTAAATGCAAAGCGGGTTTTTTTTTCTATAATCTAAAAGTATTAACATGTACAATAAAGAAAAATATAAAATATGTATAAACTAACTTTCAAGACGAAAGTGCAAGAGAAAGATTACTCTAATTATGCTCTTTAGAACTCCCCTATAAGTTTAGACCTATCTATAATCTAAGTTCGTTCAATTTGAGACACTAAGAGCCACCACATCTTTAAACAAATTAACTTATAGACGACAAGTAAATTTGCAATGTTATCTACCATGGATTAGTCGGGATGTGTCTCTAAAGTCCTCGTTCAAACCATCAAGATAAGTTAAGCTCCTAAGGTGTTGCATATTCTAATTATTTTCCATTAAGATACTTAAACCAAATCACAATAATTTCTAACCTACTGTTGCTTGAAAAAAATCAACTCCATTCTATAAAATTAAACAACCAGTGTTTATATTGAAAGAGATGATGAACTATTACTCTCTACTGGCTATTTCCTACACACAAGTAGGGGTGGAGCAAATACCGAAAATACTGGTATACCGTACTTATCATACCGAAAAATACTGAATTTATTGAAAATTTCGGTACGGTTTCGGTATAGAATTTTAAAATTTTTGGTATATCGGTATATACCGAAATATTTTCGGTATAAACCGGTATACCGATTATTTTCGATATACAGAAAATATTTCGGTATCTCGGTATACCGGTATATACCATTTTGGTAATTTAATATTAAATTTATTTTTATTTAATTAAAATTATACTTTAATTATTTCGGTATGGACCGGTATGGCAGTATATATCGGTATGGGCGGTATACCGACATAATCGGTTTTTCGGTATGGACCGGTATTTCGGTATAGATCGGTATATATCAAAATATCGGTACGGTACGGTATACCAAAATTTTCGGTACGGTATGCGGTATGCATTTTTGGTATACCGAAATTTTCGGTATACCGGATTTATACCGAAAATTTCGGTACGGTATCGGTATGCAAAAATGCATACCGAAAATTTCGGTACAGTATACAGTATGGGCGGTACGGTACGGTATAGTACGGTATGCCACCCTAGGCACTGCTATTTTATTATATGATAAAATATAAAATGCCAGCCTTCTGTATATTGACAAGAACAGAAAAACTCCCTTCATCCTCTAGCCCATAATGCGCACGCCCTTCCTTTTTCAATCATAACTGCCACATCTTCAATTACTCTTTCCTTTTTGGCCAAAAAAAACTCTTCTGTTTTTTCCCTTTTTGAATGCATGATTTTTTCCTTTCTGCATGCCTTCGTCTCTTTCCCCATTCAAAATGGCTCAGACAAAGAAAATAAGCAATTGGGTTGATACTTACTTTCTCTTGGGCCCTAAGCCCACAAATATTTTAGAGCATATTGGGCCAGACTTGGATTAGAGAAGGCCCAACGAAGTCCAGGCCCGGAAGGTCCAAGACATGTTAAATTATAAAGGTAAGGTCACTGAACACGAGGAAATTAAAAGACCATCATCAGGCAGGACTGAAGAGAAGAGCACTGGGATTTAGGATCAGGACTAAGATCGTCCGAAAACCAGAAGATCACACAGATCATTATGGGCTTAAGGAGCCTGACTAGAGCAGTTAAATTATTCAAAGAAAATAAAAATGTGTCATGATTCTCATATCTTCACCTAGATTGCAGTTACCATAACCGATCAGATAACTGTCCTTGCAGTTATAGAAAGAAAAGTAAGAAAAGTTTTCTTGCCGCCTACGATCTTGAGCCACGACCAGATTTGGGCATTAAGGAACATGATGCATGCAACACATGTGTGAATTAGGCTATTTAATTTATATATACTCACAAACAACCATTAAATTTGCAAATAGATCATATATATAATACTTGAAAATGCCTTTATTTTAATCTATCAGAACAAAACGAGCATACTTTTTGGGATGGATGGAGTAATATCCACATAGTTCCTTTTACTACTTACAAGAAAGATCATTGAGATCATAACTCACTCAAGCTCTTTTCGACTCTTTCGGCTTTAATTTGCCTTCTTCAATTATCGACACTAGTGTTCTTGATTCTTTATAGTTGATAGTTGGTTGTCTACATCTGCACACTTGGGATTTTTAATTTTCTTCTAAATCTTCAAATATGGTTTTCTTCAAGTATCATTACTTTCTTTAGTGTTACTATCAGTTTCATGCTAACTTAGAAAATAAAAATGGCTGGAGGACAGGAGGAGGGTCTGTAATCCATATTGATTTAAAAGCAGAAAATTTAAAATTTCGCTGGTCAAAATAACAAAATTTGCGGACCTTGACCTGGTTGGGTCGGATCTAGACAATTTTTAAATTTTAGAATTTTCGCCCTCAATTTGTGTTATTATATGAGCAAATACATATTACTATAAGGTTAAATGTGTAATGCTATAGAACTAAATATTACTCCCTCCGTCCCAAAAGACATTGCATACTTTCTATTTTGGTCTGTCCCACAAAAAGTTTGCAAGTCTAAAAGTAGAAATCATTAAGTAAACTCTACTCTCACAACACACATATAATATTCCTAAAAATGTACTTATTATACATTTTTTTTAAACCGCGTGTCCAAAAGACACCGCAATGTCTTCTGGGACGGAGGGAGTATTTCTTACATATATTCATTTATTTTTGTAGAAACTAACATTTTATATAATTAAATAGCAAAATGTGAGTTACTATAAGGAAAAATATTAGTTTTTCATAAATATTTATTTTTATAGAAATAATTATTATTTTTATATAGTAACCATGGATGTAAATGGCGGTCGCCTAGGCGCTTGAAGCCCTCAGCCGCCGATGCCAAGGTCAAATTGCTGAGAAAAATCTGTCAACACATTTGGCACTGCCGAGACTGCCTAGGCGGCCGACGAGACCGTCTTGGCACCGCCTAGATGACCATTACTCTTCTTTTTCTAATTTTTATTTCAATTTAAAAATTAGATCAAAAATTAAAAAATAAAAACTAATTTACTAAATTACTAAAAAATAAAAGTTTAATTGAACTACTTCATAATTTATTCGTTCTATGTCGTATTATGATAGTTTTTAACATTTTGTTGACTTTTTATATTTTGTGTTAGTTATTAATTATGTTTTAAATTTATAATTATCTATAATATATATTTTTATTAATATATGTTTAGAAAAAAATTTATATTAATAAAAAATAAAAAATAAAGTAGAAAAACCTTGGCACCGCCAAGGTGGCGCCTAGGCAGTCTTGGCGCTTGAAGGCACTCGACCGTCCGCCGACCGCCAAGCGTCATTTGCACCCTTGATAGTAACACGTATAAACAGTAAAAAGTGTGTTTTTACATGAAATAATATATTTAGATTTAATGAATGATGATTAAATTAAGAAACACATATTTATTTTTGTAAAAATACGTTTTGTCATTATAGTAACTATACATTTGCTCATATAGTGACACAACCTCGGAGCAAAATATGTGTTACTGTTAGAGTAAATTTGTGTTACCATAAAAGCAAACGTGTGTTACTATATGTATAAATAGTTAGTTATCCTTAGAAAAAATTTTATTGTCCTTATAATAACACATGTAAGGTATTAAAAGAGGTATTATTACAATAATTGACATATTATCGACATAAATAAACAAAAAGAATAAAAATAAATTAAGAAACACATATTTTTTCTTGTAAAAATACACATTATCCTTATAGTTACTTTAAGAATACAAAATTTTAATTTTTTTAAGAAGTAGAAACCCACATTTTGCCTTACAGTAACACATATATGTTCAAATAGTAACACAATTTGGGACTTGTGGTCTGACCCGCTTAAGATCTGCGAATTTATTATTTTAAAAATTTTATTTATAAATTAATATTGCACGCAGGACCTTCTCACATATATGCAACAACAAAAAAAAGTAATTGATATTTAAAAAAAATATATCATTGTTCATACCCTAAAGAACTTATTGTACAAAGTTATCGAAATTTAAAGGAGAAGGAATCAATGTTCAATATCTTAAAAGACTGATTTTATAATTAAGTAATCAAAATCTTACTCTAATTCTGTCGTTCCATGTTATTAAATTCTGTAGATTCGAGAAGAAATTGAGAGGGAGAGAAGATGATTAGAATTTTAAATGAGAATGAAAATAAATAGAGATTATATATTTATAAAATATATAAAATTAAATTAATGAATGAGATTATAAAAATTATATATATCTAAAAATAGAATTAATGATAATAAAAAAATTCAAAATTGAGAATCGTATTTACTTTGATATATAAGTTCGTTTTTATATAATATTAATATGACAAAAACTTATATAGAAATTCCTACCGTATAAATTTCCAAAAATAAACTAAAATAAAAATTAATCTCACGCGAGCGAGAATTTGTAATTCCCGTCCAGGGAATTAATTAACATATTAGACATGTTCTCCCTCTTTCCTCTCCCCTACACACATATACACACACGTCCATAGCCATAGGTAAAGCCCTGTACATGCAAATTTTAGTTTTATATCTATTTTTTAAATATTTTAAATTTAAAAATAAATTAAATAATATTATATAATAAATTTAAAATTTTATTTTTAATTCATGTTAGTATAGTAACACGCATTTGTCCATATAGTAATACATATTTATTCATAAAGTAACACAAATTGAAGAGTAAATATGTGTTACTATTAGAACAAATGTGTGTTACTATCTTATAAAATATTGTTATTTTACATGTATTTTTTTTTTTATAGAATAAATAATTTTTTACATAATGTAAAAGCAAAATGTATGTTACTATATGAACAAATATTGATTATTCACAATATTTACTTATTTTTATAGAAATAATTATTTTTTTCATATAATAACATATGTATTGCATGAAACAATAAACTTATATTTAAAGGGATGATAAATAAATTAAGAAACACATATTTATTCTCATAAAAATATATGTTATCAATATAATAACACACATTTATCCATATAGTAACACAAACTGAAGAGCAAATATGTGTTACTATTAGAACAAATGTGTGTTATTATCTTATAAAATATTATTATTTTACATGTATTTATTTGTTTTTATAGAATAAATAATTTTTTACATAATGTAAGAGCAAAATGTATGTTACTATATGAACAAATATTGATTATTCACAATATTTACTTATTTTTATAGAAATAATTATTTTTTCATATAATAACATATGTATTGCATGAAACAATAAACTTAAATTTAAAGGGATGATAAATAAATTAAGAAACACATATTTATTCTCATAAAAATATATGTTACCAATATAGTAACACACATTTATCCATATAGTAACACAAACTGAAGATCAAATATGTATTACTATTAGAACAAGTGTGTGTTACTATCTTATAAAATATTATTATTTTACATGTATTTATT